>JAWWNH010000076.1:600000-882500 GCA_034641385.1 Darevskia mixta
AAAGAGAACCTGAGATTGCTGAGTCAAGGCAGCCAAGGCACAGGGTGGGAGGGGTGGAGTCCAGAGGGCAAGGGTCAAGGTGTGGGGTCACAGCCAAAGGGAGCCCCATCCCTCAGCTGCGCCTCTTGTGGCTGTGTGGGGCTGACCTTCAGCCTCGGCTGTGCCAGGAGGGCCCCTCCAGAATGGGTGCTGTCTTCTCCTCCTCACCCCCAGAGGGGAGCTTCCACCCAGAGAGAGGGGACCCTTCCCCCCCCAACCTGGCCCACCCGCTCCTACTTTGCCCCAGTCTTAATCGGTTGCCCCACTAACCTGTTGCCCTAGTAACCTGTTGAGCCAGCATCTTCTCCCTGCTGACTCTGCTTCCCTTATCTGCTTTTATCTGGGTGTCTAGGGCTGCTGCTGCTGCTGCTGTTTCCGCCTGCCTTTTCCTTCCAGAGGGGAGCTGAAGGCTGCAGTGGAGGGGCGAGGAGGTCTTGCTCTGTGCAAAACCTGTGTCTGCTCTCGCTCCCCCCTTCCCTCCCTGGGCAGGCAGCTGAGATCACCCTGTGCTCCTTCAGTTTCCTGGGTTAATGAATGTCAAAGAGGCAGACGCTGCCAGAGGCTGCAGCCTGGCCTGCCTGGATTGTGGCTGGGGGACATTCTGTTTGTGGGGTGGGGAGGGAGACGGCACAGGCTTGAGTTGCAAGTAGGAAGCTGCCTCCGACCTCAGCAGGCTGTTTGTTGATCCAGCCAGCTCCGGTTTATTGCCTTCTCCGGCTTCCAGAGTCTCAGCACTAAGCCATCTGCATCACCTGCTACCTGAGATCCTCTTAGCAGCAGGATGATGGAGACTGAACATCCTGGCGCCTTCAGAATGCAAAGTGGGCAGCTGTTCATAGGGGGGGCACTCTGGTGTCCCCCCCACCAGTATGTTTTTCATTGAAGTCAGCCACTAGAACTTGGCTCTAACCTCCCCACCTGTTGTTGTCATTATGTAAAAGAAGTCTGTGGTGGTTTGTACTTGCGTGTAGCCTGAGTCACACCAACCCAGGACTAGCAGCCATTGGGCAGAGGGAACCCCTCTCTGGTGGACAGGGAGCCAGTTAAGTCACAATGGCTGTGCCCTCCCACCCCTCTTGGAGACAGTAAATGCACCCGACTAATGCCCGTGGCTGGGAACCACGAGAGGGGCGAGTTTGGGGCACCTGGCTGGGCGCTGTGGGCCTCCTTGGGCCTGATCCAGCTGCTGCTCAGGGCTCTCCTTTTGCTTTTATGCAGACAGTAGGAAATAAGTGGGTTGCGGGGAAAGAGGACTGAGGAGTAATAATAATAATAAATTTTATTTATACCCCGCCCTTCCCAGCCGAAACCGGGCTCAGGGCGGCTAACATCAGAAAAATTACAATAAAAATATAAAAGAAAACCATTAATTAAAATACAGATTAAAAAGACAATTTGAAATTTAAAATGCCGCTTCACACCCATACTCATACTCAAAACCAAGGGGAGTCCAACCCGAAGGCCAGGCGGAACAGCTCTGTCTTGCAGGTCCTGCGGAAAGATGTCAAATCCCGCAGGGCCCTGGTCTCTTGTGACAGAGTGTTCCACCAAGTTGGGGCCAGTACTGAAAAGGCCCTGGCCCTAGTTGACATCAGTCTAACAGCCTTGTGGCTCGGGACCTCCAAAAAGTTGTTATTTGTGGACCTTAAGGTCCTTTGCGTGGCATAGTAGACACCCCCAAGGAGATTTCTGGTTGGGCCTGGGGCTAACGAATGAGGGATAACAAGCCAGGGCTGAGCACGGAGGTGGCACGACCCGTAAAAGACCACCAAAGGGCCCAGACTGGATTGGGTGGGGTTAAAAATGGCAGCCAAGCTCCTGCACAAGTGGGGCCTGCAGCAAAATGTTGCTGCGTAGGGAGTGTTCCTGTTCAGACCCCCACCTTGGCTGTGGGGCTGGGGCTGCTGGAAACGGGCCCAGCCCTCTCCGGAGAGCTGTCCCCACCCCCTCAGGTTGGCCTGCAGGTCCTTGGGCTGACCATCCTCTGTGCCCTCAACGCCCTCAGGGCCATGCCAGGTAGGAGTGCCTGTCACCTGAGCCGGGGCTTCTCAAGGGCAGGGCAGAGCGTCCCCTGCCGAGATCTGTGTTTCCACTATAAACATCCCCTGTTTGTGCTGGTAACTGGTCTGACTGAGGTGCAGCCAAGGGAGCTCAGGTCACAGGCAGCCTCCAACTGGCAGCCCCCCTCCCTTGCCAGTGGCTGCTGTGGTTTTATCTGAACCCCCCCCCCCCTTTGGCAGTCTGTCCTTCCCCCTCCACCTGTTTCCTGCCTCTGCGGGTGCCCAGGTGAGGGAGCGTGTCTGCGAGTTTAGTTAATATTTGCACAGAGCCATTGGCAAGAGGCCTCCCTCGTAGGGGTGGGGGAAAGGGGGGTGGGCATTGGCCAGCTGTTGGGTTTGAAATGCTTCTGAGCAAGGTGTGTGTTGTGGTCCTCTGAGCTCACAGCTGCAGCAGCAGTACCTCCCAGATTGGGTCAGTGAACAGAGTCTGTCCATATTGATCAGTATTTCCCACACTGGCTGGCAGCAGCTCCCCAGAGCTGCAGGCAGAGAAGGGTCTCTTGCTTGGGGAAGGGCTGTAGCTCAGGGGCAGCAGACGGTCCTGGGTTCAATCCCCAGTGACGTCCCCAGGTAGGGCTGGGAAAGATTCCCTGGAGAGCTGCTGCCAGCCAGTGTAGACAGCACTGAACTAGAGTGACCAAGGGTCTGACTTTGCAAAAGGCCTCTAGCTCCCTGTGTTACTGTGCCTTTGGAGATTGCCTGCTAATCAGATGTTCTGCCACTGAGCTCTGGCCCCTCTATATATGCCTGGAGAGCCTTTGCTGCCAGTCCGTGCAGACAATATTGAGCCAGATGGATCACTGGATGGCTTCCTGCTCCTAATGGAGCCAGTTCTGGCCACTGGAGGTTTTCTGCTACAGCCGCCCTGTTAGTCCCAAAGGGTCCTGAGAGGCTGACCTTCCTTTTGCGATGGCTGCTGCCGCCTGGGCTGACCTCCCTCATCATCTCCCTCCAGAGAACTCCACCAGCTCGGCGCAGACCAGTCCTGCCAACTCCTCCCTGGCAATGGGCAACCGGACGGTGGCGGCAGCCTTGGTGGCCGCGGAGCCTGAGGTGCGCATGAACGGCTGGCTGATCTGCAAGGAGCAGGACGAGATGCTGAACCTAGCCTTCACCGTGGGCTCCTTCCTGCTCAGTGCCATCACCCTGCCCCTGGGCATTGTCATGGACAAGTACGGCCCCCGCAAGCTGCGGCTGCTAGGAAGGTGAGGCTGGGGGCTATTGGGTTCCTGAGCAGGGGTCTTTCGAGGGTTTCCCCCCGGGCATCAGACCATGCCTGCTGGACCCAGGCTGGAGGTTTCCTGAATCAAAGCAGAACTGGTCCTTAGCACATGGGTGTGTGTGTGTGTGTGTGTGTGTTTTCATTTATTTGTGTGTTTTCCCTTGCCTGAGCCTTTGTTTTCCCCCCAACTGCAGCAGGCAGTGACAGCCAGCAACTGGGATGGCGTTAGAAGCGGATAAGGCAAATTTGGGCAGGAATGTCTGCTAGCCAGTGGCGACTGTGGCTTTGTGTGGCCTTCCGCTGTCTGAGGCTGTCTGCCTCTGAGTACCAGTTGCTAGGAGTCACTGTTGCGCTCAATTCCTGTTTTGGGGCTTCCGTTGGGGGTGCCTGGATGGTGACCAGGTGGGTCCCCTTTGGCCTGATCCAGCTGCTTCTGACGTTCTTATGAGTGCCTAAGGATCACTCATAAAGAGAACATAAGGAGCAGCCTGCAGGATCAGGCCCATGGCCCATCCAGCCCAGCATCTTGCTCTCTCAGGGACCAACCCGCTGCCTGCGAGAGTCCCACAAACAGCATTTGTGCACCAGAGTCTTCTCCCCTCCTGTGGTTTCCAGCAGTTGGTATTTAGAAGCCAGGCTGCCTGGTCTAGCACCTGATTTTTGGGGGTGGGATTAAAGGCAAAGAGCATCTCTTGAGATTCCTAAGTAGCCTGGGGTGGGGGTGGGGAGAACCACCATGGCAGCTTGGTCTGTAGAGGTGAGGAAACAGTCCTGCTCAGCTCCACTTGCTGATGTCTGCAGGTCAGACTGCTCTTAAAAGCACAGGAGCAAACCAGTGGTAAAAAGTTGGCCTCCTGCTCTGCAGCAGAGGAGGGGGGAGCGTCCTTCTCTCCTGGGGGTGAACCTGCAAACAGGCCAGCCTCCCCCAACCTTGTGTCCTCCAGGTGTTGCTGGACTCAGCTGGCACCACCACCCTTTGCCTTGCGTTTGGCCTGTGGGGCTCCCCATGTTCTGCAAGTTTGGTATTTGCCCTGATCCAGCACAGATGTCTTGGAAAGTAGACCGGAGAGGCAGAGGGGAAGGGGAATGAGGGGCAAAGAGGGAGGCCTGTGTCAATCCGTCTTCCTGTTTCAGCCTCTATTAATTGGGGGGGAATCAGAAAAAGTGACCAAGGCAGAAAAACCATATCTGCTGGCTTGGGGTGTCCCTGCACCTAAGACAGACATGGCAAGGCAGACATGCCCCTCACCCCATCAATCCTTCCAATAAGCTCTGCCAGCCTGTGAGCAGTTGCCTCTTTCTCCATTGCAGCGGCTGTTTCTCTGTCTCCTGCGTCATGATCGCCTATGGAGCCAGCAACCCGGACTGTAAGTCGCCTAGTGGTGGTGGGGCGGGTGGGGCGGGGACGGGACCGGAACCCTGTCTCTAGGGGAGGGGGAGGCTGTTGTGGGCCAGGCAGGGGCTGTTGGGTGGGGCTTGTGCCCAGTCCTGCTCAGCCATGGCACTCCTGCCTCCAATCTGGACTCCACCTTCTGTGGCCTTGGCTGTCTTTGGGTGGCAGGGCACTTGAGAAGCCAAGCTGCTTAAAAGCACTGCCTGAATCAAGGGTGAGCAGCCTGCAGTTCTCCTGATGCTTCCAAACTACAGCTCCCATCTTCCCTGATTGGACAGAATTCAGCCACGTTTGGAGGGTGAAAAGTCCCTGTCCCCCCCTGCCCTGTCCTTAAATGATCAGACATGGCAGCAGCTGAGAGTTGAGGGTTTTTTATTCTCCAGGTATGTGAGGAAGGGTGCATCTACCAGGGGTACAGCACTTCCCAGTCCAGTCCTGGGCATCTCCAGTGAAAGGGGCAGGAGAGGACCCTGCCTGAAAGCTACTTTGGGGGGGGGGCTATAGGTCTGTGGGCAGAGCCCTACCCAAAGTGGAGGGCTTTGCAGCAGAGGAGGGCCCTGGCAGCCGCCTCTGCAGTTACAGAAGGACCAGGTCACTGCAGCTGCTGGCATCAGAAAGACCCCAGAGAAACTGCTGCTGGTCTGGGCAGATGCACAGCTCCATGGACCTGCAGTAAAAGGCAGCTCTGCTCATGTTGTCATTTAGAACCACAAGGACTAGAATCTTCACTATCTCTTTGGGGAAAGGACCCCACAGCTCAGTGGCAGGGCAGAAGGTCCCAAGTTCAGTCCCTGGAAGAATGTCCCGTTGCAAAGATGGAGCTGGGGGGCTGGCAGATCTGGCCCCCTCCCTCTTTCGCAAAGCTGGGGCTGAGCTAGAAGGCCATTGGTGCCTTTTGGGGGTTTTGCTGGTGGGCCTGCTGCCCCACTGACGACCTCTGCCCTCCCTCCTTCCCTCCTCAGCTCTGTCGGTGCTGATCTTCATCTCCCTGGCACTGAACGGCTTTGGGGGGATGTGCATGACCTTTACTTCGCTCACGGTAAGTGCAGAGAGTGCGCTGGGAGGATGGGAGGGGCTCCCTGTACCTGGCAGCTGATGCCCCTCACCCCAGAGTCCCTGCCTGGCCTCCCCTTCACAGAATGCATCTGCCAGGACTGAGGCCTCATTGAGGAAGTGGAGGCGTCTGGGGCCCAGGGCTGTTTTTTCCGCTTGTCTTGAAGGCTTCACTTCCTTCTCCCGACTCTTGCGCATTCTCAGGCTCCCTTCACCCCTCCCACCTGTGGTTTTGTTGCACCAAAGTCTCTTGGAAATGAAGATGTGGTTACACCCCCCCCCAAGTGGTCCCCTTCCCCAAACTGGGTTGAGAACAGGAACGGGCTGTCAGGGGGGTTCTGTGTTTCCAAATCTTCTGGTCCCCCCCAGCACCCATTGACTCTGGCTGTGCAACAGTCTGGAGAGCAGATATTGGGGTATTTTTGGAGGGGGGAGTGGTCAGCCTGAATGGGCTTTGCCTGGACCCAGGCTGTGTGCTCCTCCACGCCAGGGCTTCCTCTGAGCGGAAGGGACCCTGTGGGGTCCCTAAATGCAGGAGACGATCTGCTCCCAGAGACCCCCTTCTGGCAACCCAGACTCTGCCACTGGAGGGGCTCAGGCAGGTTTTACCAGGGGTGCTTTCCCTCCAGGCATCCCTGAGCCCCGCAGCACCTCTCCTCCTGCAGGGGTGGGCCTCAACCCCCCCCCCCCCGGGTGGCGTACAGCACTGCAGTGCAGTCCAGGATGCGGCTGCCGGCTTCCTCTTCCCCTCCCCTCTCTGAACGCAGAACAAATGTGTAAGCTGCTCGCCGCCTCTGCTCTGGGGTTATTTAAGGACCCGCCTGCTGCATTGCATCCAAAGCGCTGCAGCTAGAGAGGCGGGGGGGGGGGACGACAACGACAACGATGACGGGACGGAGCCAGGTGGAAGCTCCCCCCCCCCACATCACTCCCACCCCCCCTTTCCTGCTAGAGAGATCCTCACAGCAGGAATATTCTCAGCCCTGTAAACAGGCAGCTGCAACAGGAGCCCAGGCAGCCTTGGGAAAAAGCAGCCAGAGCTCTCTGGGCATGTTGAGGGGGGAGGCCTCTGAGCTGGGGGAAGGTGGAGAGCGTCACAGTCTCTGCCCCTTCCCTGGCGCCTGCCTGTGTCCCCTTCAGATGGGCGGCCAGTGAAATGTCTCTTCAGCTGGTGGGGGCAGATGGCAGCCATGGTGCAACACATCTGGAGGCTGGGGAAGGCTGACTGAGCAGGGAAGATCTGAGTCTCCCACTTCTCTCTCTCTCTCCCTCTCCCCCCCCCCCCTGCCAGTTCCTTTCACAACTTGGTTTCTCTTTTCCATGCAAGGCTAAGATATCTTGGCCATTGCTTGCCCAGACAGCGCAAGTGCAAGAGCTGTTTTTCTGTTTCCAAAGTGGGGCTCCCTTCTCCTGCTTGTCCCATTGCAGCCTCTCAGGGCTGGAGGGAGCTAATGTGTATGGCGCCTAAGGTGTGCAGAAGCTGCAGGGTGGCCGAGGAGAGGCACAAAATGGAGAAATTGTCCCATTGACCATAACGTTCCACTGGCCTGTGTTTCTGAGTCAGGGCTGGTGTGTGGCTTCCAGAGGTCAAGTGCCAGGCCAGCTAGCCATTTGCTCAGAGGCTTAGTGGGGGCAGCTGGCTGGACAATGCCCCCCCCCCCGCTTCTTGCTGGGCCTCTTGCACGCAGCCTAACCCAGCAGAGCACATCCAGCCACCGCTGGGGAAGGACAAGACCTGAGACGTACGTGCACATCCAGGTCTTGTTTTGTTGGGCCAGCAGCCTCTGACGGTGACTTCATCAGCACTGCCCTCGGCTGCCTCCACACAGACTTGCCCCGGCCTTTGCAATCTTCTTCCCACGGGGGTGAGCCCAGGGCAAGTTGTTGCGACACTTGGGAAACTGCCTTACGCTGAGTCAGCACATTTGTACCACTTGTTCTGGGCTCTCTCCTGACTGACTGACAGCAGCTGCCCCTTTTGAACCCAGAGCCTTCTGCAGGCAAACAAGCCGTGGCATTTTCTCACTTGGATCCTGGAGGGAAAAGGCTTTGAAACAGAAAGCCTGATGTCCCGGAAGAGTCTTTGCCCCACATGTCGCCAGGGTGCTGAGTGGATCTTCTGAGCTTGCATGTCAAGGGACAGCTCTGGCCCCCGAGGATGCCCCAGGGTGGGTTGTGGAGGGCAACAGAGTGCGTGCAGAGAGCAAGCCTTGCAAAGCTCCGGCCCTGTCTGGCAGCCCACCTCGGAAGAGGGAGGGTCCCTTTGCCTGCTGAGCTGCCTCCTGGCCCAGTTGTGGGAGATGGTAGTCAGGCTTGCTGGCTTCTGGCAGACCCTGCAGGGCTGGCTGCTTTTGGGGGGCACCGTACTTTGTGCTCTCGTTTTGTATTTTCACATTGGGAACCGCCCTGTGATCTCCAGGTGAAATGCGGGATACAAATTCAATAAACGAAGGAATTCTTCTTCCAGCTCCGAGGGGACTGAAAAGGGCTTCCTCTCTTGGCTTGCAGGCATTTGAAATGGTACCAGAAAGCCTGCAAACTCTGTGGGGACGCCAGGGGGTTACGGGGCTCTCAGACGGCTTTGGACTCTTTAAAAGAGGGGAAGCAAATCTGCCTCCAGCAGATGGAGACCTCCCTCCCAAAGCTCCCCTAGGAAGCCTCTTGATGAGCCTGGCAGCAACTGCATCACCCTCCTGCCCCCCTGGTGTTTGCTCCCAAGTAAACAGGCTCCTTTCCTCCCCACACAGCCCACCTGCCCTAACCTCCCCCTTCTTCCTGCCTTCCTGCCTTCCTTCCTTCTCAGCTGCCCAACATGTTTGGCGACCTTCGCTCCACCTTCATTGCCCTCATGATTGGCTCTTACGCCTCGTCGGCTGTGACCTTCCCAGGAGTCAAGGTATGTTGGCTTGGAGCTCCAGCTTGTTGCTGCCGGAGGCGGATGGGGTCCTTTTCCAGTGATGCAGATGAGTGACGCTGCTGGGGGGGGGGTCCCTTGCCAAATGCAGGGAATGGCTCTCTGGGGGAGGTATTTAAGCTCCTCCAGCTTCTCTACAGCGACTATCGGCCCCCCCTCTAAAAAAAAGGATGCCGTCTGTTGAGAGAGCAGTGGGAGAATTCTCAGTAACCAGCATTGGCATTTCAGTCATTCTGCCAGCTTCCTGCTACTGACCCCCCAAAACCTCAGTGCCATGTGAAGTGAAGTGAGATGAGCTTTCCTTGAATTCTGCTGGCCCCATGATGAGAATGTGAAGGTCCCCTTAACCAAGGGCTTGCTTAAAAGACGGAAATAAACTGGAGGAGTATAAGCAGAATTCATATTTTTAACCCACTTGTGGCTGACAGAATAGGCAGCCATGCCTAGCTTGCCTTTCCACTGAGGAATCTGCAGGAAGAGAGCCTCTTATTGCAAACTGATTGCATGTCCATGGACAGAAAAAGCAGGATGGAAATGAGAGATTTGGTTCCAAATCCCCAGACTCCCAAATGCCAGCTGTGGGAAGATGCTTTTTGTTGGCCAGACGAGCCTTAAGGCCTGACTTGGGACAGGAAACCCCCAAGCAGGAGGTCAGGGGAACAGGCCCAGCGCTCTACCCTTTCATTCCCGGCATCTGGCATTGGGGAATGGGCCCCTCGGCTGGTGGGGCCGCTCTGTTTCGCCGTCATGGCAAACACCTCTTGATAGCCCCCCCCCCCAATCATACATTTGTCTCATCCCCTTTGAGGTTGACTGTGATGACTTACGGAAATCATTGCAAGAAGATGCAGAGTTACTTGACAGAAAAATAGATGGAGCATCTTGTGTGCTTCTGCTCTGACATCCTGACTCTTCCGTTGCAAATGCCTTCGACCTGAGACACACACACCCCACAGCCCGTGGGGAAGGCCTGGTGATGCCTCTGGTGATGGCAAGGGCCTGGCTGGTGATGGCTGCCTTTCCTCCCTTTGCCCCTCCAGGTGATCTATGACTTTGGCGTCTCCTTCATCCTCATCCTGGTTGTCTGGGCATGCTGTGCAGGCCTTGTCTTCTTCAACTGCTTCTTCAACTGGCCCCTTGAGCCCTTCCCAGGCCCAGAAGACATGGACTACACGTAAGTCCTGTTTGTGTGTGTTGGGGGGACCCTTGGCTGAGACCCCCCTCTTCCCAAGGCTTTCCTTGGGATGTGTGGTGGCCCTTCCTGGGAATTTTTCACCTCGTCCACCACAGTGCATTGAATCGTAGAATTGTAGCATTGCAAGGGACCCAAGGGCCATCTAGCTCACCCTCTGCTAAACAGGAGCTTGCCATTTCCACATTACTTCCATGATACAACCCTAAAAACATGGCAAGTAAAATATGCCGAGGGTATTGTGTTGCACACATGAGCAAGGCCTCTCCAGAGCTTCATGCTAGCCAGTGTTTGGGGACGCAGGCAGGGCATTTCCAAACCCCCACTCTTTTGGGGTGGGATTCAGCAAATGAGAAGTTTGTGGTCACGGAGTGGCAGGCCGGCCGGGGCAGATGCTCCCTTGAACCGGGTGCCCGTCAGCAGCCCAGCCCAGATGCTGCAAGTAGGGCAGCAGGTCAGGCAGACGTCCCAACCCTCCTCTGCCCTCTTTCTTCCCACTGGACAGGGTGAAGATCAAGTTCAGCTGGCTGGGATTCGACCACAAGATCACCGGGAAGCAGTTCTACAAGCAGGTGACGACGGTGGGCCGACGCCTGAGTGTGGGCGGCTCCATGAAGAACCCAAAGGAGGTGGCCGCCCTGCAGGAGAGCAAGAACCTCTGCCTCTCCACCGTGGACCTGGAAGTCAAGTGCGAGTCGGACAGCGCAGGTGGGGCAACCAGCGAGATGGTCCTGTGGTCGTCTCTTCCTGGACCTACGTGTGTGTGTGTGTGTGTGTGTGTGTGTGTGTGTGTGTGTGCTGTCAGGGTTGCCAAGCCCCCTCATGTGGAAATGCAACTTTGTTTTACTGCTGTGTGTTTCTGGTGATGCAAAATCCAGTGAGGAAGGACGGGGGCGTCCTGGGAAGGGCCAAGGTCTACTCTTCCTCCTCCTCCTCTCCCAGGGAGCAAATGGCCCCCTGCCCAGCCCCAGGGCCATTCCTCTCTCTCTTCCAGAGGGTTGGCATGAAGGATGCAGGGAGAGTTGTCTGCCCCTTTACTGATGTTGGAGCACTTCCTTTGTCTGTGCAGATATTCAGCAAGCCCCACTTGGTCACCAGCAGGGTGTCCAGAAATAAAACAAGCACAGTTTTAGTAAAAACTGCACCAAATGTAAAGCTTATAGCAACATGAAAAGCAGTATCACGAAACGGACAGCACAGGGGGAAATTGCTTCCTCCTCTTGTGTGGGCCGCACACTTTTGCCAGTCATGTTTCCTCCCAGCCCCAGCGGGTGATCTGAGGCTACGCATTTGCAGGGTGAATGAGGCGTGTTCTTTGGGATGGCCAGGAGATGCCTCGGTGACCCTGTGCTGGCCAAGTGGCCCAGGGGGCAACTGGCGTCCACCAGGGAGGGGCCGCCAACCCCCTTCCTGATTTCCTTCCTCCTCCCTCCCCCCGCAGCCTCCCCATCCTTCATGCACAGCGTCTTCAGCCCCATCCTGCTGCTCAGCCTGGTCACCATGTGCGTCACGCAGCTGAGGCTCATCTTCTACATGGGCGCCATGAACAACATCCTGGAGTTCCTGGTGGACGGGGATCTGCAGACAGGTGGGTGCAGCTCCCCACCCCCACTTAACGGCTTGCAAGGGAAGAGCAGCACTTGCCCTTCCTGCACAGAGTCAGCCGCCCGGCAGCCTCGCGCAAACGGAACCATGCCTTGAAATATTCTCGAATAAAAAGCCGCCTGTCTCATCGGTGGCCTCCCAAGAGGTCCTTGGGCCTTGAGGAGCATTGGAAGCCAACAGTTCCCAGGGTCCCCTCCCAAAGAGTCATGGGAACTGTAGTTTGCTACTCACAAAACTGTGATTCCCAGCACTGCCAACAAACTACAGTTTCTAGGGTTCTTTGGGGACAGCCCATCCTTCAAAGGCACAGCACTCTCATTCAGGGTCAGGAATCGCACCTGTTCCACTGAGGAGTGTGGCACTCGCATGCTCTTGTCATCTTGGCCACCCAGGACGGCTTTCCCACTGGGTGGTTCCTGCACAGGGTGAAATGGGGGCATTTTGTGGCGGGGGGGGGGGCCTCAGGGAGCCAGGCTGTGAGGTGCTCCTCGCAGACCCCTCTCTCTGCTGGGCCTTCGGGTGTTGCCAGCACCTGCTGCTGCCAGCCTGGTTGTGCCCCCTAGCATAGGCTGGAAGACTCCCCTCTCCACAAGGGCAGCCACCGGCTGAATGCCAGGGCTAATTTCGGCCATGTTTCCGTGACACCCTTGGGTGTCTCGCAGCTCAGGGCTAGCTGAGTTCAGTTCCTCAGACTGTCCTGACACCTCTTTCTTTCTGGTTTGCGGGAGAGAAAATAGCGGTCAGCTGTGGCTTGTGCTGCTGCTGCTGCTGGCAGGGGGGGGGGAGTTTCCTGGCTGTCATTTCCCTTCCTCGCCCTCCCCAGAGTGAAGGGAGAAGCCCAGCAGCTGACAGGGTGTCACGGGGGGGGGGGTTGTGCTCGTGAGCTTCAGCGCCACTGACTCAAGGCCCGTATTTATAGCGGCTGGAAGGGAGCCAGCCAGGAAAGGGAGCGATTTCCATGAGCTGGTTGTTTGTCTTTTGCACAACAGGACGAAACCATTTGTGTCTTGCGCACCGAGATCCAGTTTGGGCTTGTTAAATCTGGAATCTGCGAGGCAGATAAATCCAGAGGCGCTTTCATGAAAACAACAGGGAGGTTCAGGGGAAGGGAAGCGCAGCCGAGCGAGCAAGTGGGCAGGCGGGCGGCTGGCTCGGGGGGGGGGGCCTTGAAGCTGAGCGGCTGCCAGGCCAACCCCCTCCCACCCCTCCTCTCTTCTTGTGGCTTCGCTGCTTGGCAAGCTCCACTGGGGGGTGGGCAGCCTTTTGGCCTCCACTCTGGCCTTCCAGACCCCCAGTTCCCTCCTGACTCTGCTCTGGGGCACTCAAACTCCTTTGCCCCCAGCCTGGGGGGCTGGGGCTGCATCTCCTCCGGGGACTGGGTCTTGCTGTTCACCAGCCCTCCACCGAGGAGGCGCCTGGGTTCAGGAATGGGAGTGTTACACAAAGGAGAGAAGGGCTCATCTGTGGCCCTGCAGAGACCACAGCAGACTCCAACTCCCATCCTCCCCTGTCCATGCTGGCTGCTGGAGGAGCACAGCACCTGAACGGCCACAGGTGTCCCCTCCTTGTTTTAAAGGGATGCATCCCAGCTGCTTGCCCTCCCCTCTCAGTCTCCCCTTTCCAGCCATCCAAACCTCGCCCTGCCCTGACGCCGCCCTTCCTCTCTCCCTTCCAGTGGACCTTTACACCACCATCTTCGGAGTCCTGCAGCTCCTCTGCCTGATGACGGCCCCCGTCATCGGATACATCATGGACTGGAAGCTCAAGGAGTGTGACGACGGCACTGCGGAGGAGGCGGACGAGGGGAGCGCCCCCAGCCAGTGAGTAGCGCAAAGGCAGGCTGCGAGGGCACTCACTGCCCTGTGGATCTTCCGTCTGGGGAGGGGGGGCCCCAGCTCCTTCCTCCCCATGGGAGTCTAACCCGACTGGGGAGGCGTCTGAGGTCACGAGGCCAAGGCTCCTCATGGAAGCACAGTCTGCCCAGCCCTCGGCTGACCTGGAAAGACCAAGAGCCTGGAGGCCGATGTGGAGAGATGCCTCCGTCTTCGTTTTTGCCAGGAGCCAGTGGTTGGCTTGTGGCTAGATCTCCTCTGCCCAGCTTGCCACCAAAACCAGCTGCCCTCCTGGGGAAAAGGGCAACCCAGGAGTAGGGAGCGTCTGAGCTCCTCCAGCAGTCAGGGAGGAGGGGCTCAGCTGCTGCCCACTGCTGGGATGACCCCAGGGCTTGTGTGTGTGTGTGTGTAGAACATTGGCCTTTGGGCCCCTCCAAAGGGTCTGAGGTGGGTCTGCAGCAGCACAAAACACCCTGCAAGTATCTGGTAAAGCAACTTAGATGTGACTGCCCCAAATGCTCATGTGGGTAAAAAGTGGGTCACAGGCCAGAAAAGGAAAAGAGGGGCATGCTCCTGTGGCCCCTCTTTCTTTGCCAAGCAATTGAGACTCCACAGCAGGGACCCCCACCAGGCAGCAGGATTGAGGGGCCCAGACCCCGACTGCTGTGACTGTGACTTAGGAGCACAGGAAACTCAGCCAGACCCTCAGCCCATTTACCCCAGTACTGCCTACACTAACTGGCAGCAATGGCTCTCCAGGGATTCCCCTCCTTGCAGATGCCTGGGTCCTTCTGCATGCAAAGCAGCTGCTCTTCCCCTAATTTACTGATCGATCCTTTTTTTGTACCACCTTCTCTCCCACGGTGTTGGGACTCTCACACATCTGGAGGAGCCAGCCTGCCCTGTGCTTGGCTTCTTTTGTTGTGCAGTGAAGGCTGGAGACTTGGGCCTCCCACCTCCCTTGCGGATCTCCCCCTGGCGCCTGCAAGCCCCTCTGACCCCCTCTATTCCTCTCTCTCGCTCTCCCTGCAGGGGCAGCAAGAAGAAGCGCCGAGACAGGCAGATCCAGAAGGTGGAGAACGCCACCCGTGCTTTCGCTTTCACCAATCTGCTGCTGGTGGGCTTTGGGATCACCTGCCTCATTCCCAACCTGCCTTTACAAGTGAGTAGCTGGCAGGGAGAGCAGCTGTCAAAGGCTCAGCACAGCAGAGGCAAGAACTGGGCCGGGGGGTGCTGTGGGGGCCAGTCCAGGCCTCACCTGTTTTCTGGCTTAGCGGACCTTGCGTCTCCTGTGAGCAGGATCCCCATTTCCCAGCCTGTTTGAACAAGGTGCCCCTCCAACCCCACCTGCTCCCAGTAGGCAGACAACATGTGCTGAGTTGAAAGATGCTTGGTCATAAGACCATCAGAAGGGCCTGCTGGACCAGGCCCAAGGGGCGGCCCGTCTAGTCCAGCATCCTGTCCTTGCAGTGGCCAAGCAGGGCCTGAGCACAAGAGCCCTCTCTCCCCCTGACACTCAGAAGCATTGCTGCCTCCGACAGAGGGGCAGGGCAGAGCCTCCCATCAGGGGTGGCAGCCACTCTCCATGAATTGGCCTCATCCTCTTTGAAAGCTGCCCAGGTTGGTGGCCGTTGTTGCCTCCTGGGGGAGGGAGTCCCACGTTGTGTGCAGATGTCCTTTCTCTTCCGACAGTCAGCTTTGTGGGACGTCTCTGGGTTGGAGTGTGATGAGGATCCTTCTTCAGTGCCTCTGTGGATGGAAGGGGGTCCCTGTGGAGGGGAGGGGGCAGCCCTGTGAGCTCCCCAGAGGGAAGAGGGATGGGCAAGTAGTTGGCGCTTTCCCGGGGGGCAGGATGTGTGTGCTGGGCATTCAGAAGGTGCCTTGGGGTGAGAATTCAGGGTTGCGTGTCTTTCCCCCTCTTCCAGATCCTCTCCTTCATCTTGCACACCATCGTGAGAGGGTTCATCCATTCTGCCGTGGGCGGTCTCTACGCAGCCGTGTAAGTCTAGTTCTCAGCCAGCCTCTGGCCATGGATGTTTGCCCAATTGCCCGCCTGGGCTTTGCTGCCACCCACTTGTGTTTACAGGCACCCAGCTCCCGGCTGGGGATGCTCCTCTTCCCTGGCCACCTTGCCCTACCTTCCAGCCCGTTTCTGGGTCATGTTTTTTCTCCTTCTTCTCCTCCTCCTCCTTCCTGGATTAGCTTATGAGCAGCTGCAGCTGCTGGCTGTGGGCCTGCTTCTCTGGGTGTTGCTCAAGGGGAGGGTGCTGAACATGACCCACATGCTTTCATCCTCTCCTCTGCACCTGATACCCATTTGATGTCACCCTCTGCTCTGGTTGCAGAATTCCTGGTGGGAGCAAAACAGTTTCCTAATCGCAGGCCAGCCCAGGGATCCCGCCCTCTGCTTAGGACACCCAGACGCTTCTCTCCGCCAATACCCCCTTCCTTTGGAGAGCCCCATCTAGGCCAGAGTCTCTGGGGGAGCCCAAGGATGCTGTCCTCTCCTCTGAACCATGTCTTGCCTATCAGGCATGCAACGCTCAACCCATAACCAGATCTGGTTTCAGCTGCTGCAGCTCAGCTAGACCTAACTTGGGTGTTTTTGTCCTTGGGTTTGTTTTTTAATCAAATAAGTATATGAACGTGATGATCAATGCGGGAGTTGTTGGTCCAGCTCCAGTTCTTGGCTTTTCAAGCTGAACATTGCTCAACTGGAGGAGGAGGAGGAGGAAGAGAAGCCCTCTGGCCTGCTTTCCCAGGCTCCTGTTTTCTCCTGGCAACCTCCAGCCTTCAACACTTTCCAATCAATGATGCTGATCTGCCTGGCTTGGCTGGGCCACTCCTCTAGGGCTCCTTCGTGCCCAGGCAGGCGGTGGGAAGGGAGCCAAGGCTTGTAGCCCAACCTGGACTCTGTTTGCTCTGAGGTGCCCCACATTCCAGCTCAGGGTGTGTGGAGAGTTGAAATCCAGGGACCTGTGGTCCAAAGCAGTTGTTTTTGGCCAAGGGCACTCTAGTTTGGGGGTGCAAGTGATCTGGCCCAAGGTCTGGACTCAGGGCACAAATGCCATATATATTTTAGCTCCCCCCCACCCACTTTAGGGAAGCTTGGAACACGTTACCCAGAAGCATCCCCTCGGGACAGCTAAATTTGACCAGTTAAGCGTGTGCATTTAGCCTTAACCAGACTCCTGAGGATTGTAGGCTTGCCCCGCTTCCAAACACAAACGTCTAGTCCTCGTTTTTGCTTGGGCAAAGGAGAAAATAATCTCTGCCCATGTTCTGCTGAAGACTTTGAAGGTAGAGGAGGGAAACTGCAGAGTTCCCCTCTTGCGTCCTGCCCTGTGGCTGCTCCAGCTGTGCTCTGCACAGGGCAGAATTGCCCAAGCTGCTGCTGGGGAGGCTGGAATGAAGAACGTCAGGAGCGTGAATTGCCAGGGAGCGGCAGGGCTTTGGGGAGATCCTGCTTTATGGCTGTTTGCTGCGTCTGCCACGTGGGGCCTTTCTGCTCGGAGCCTCCGTCCCCCTGAATGCCAGTGGTGAAGAACATAAGCAGAGCCCCGGCGCTGAATCCGGCCACAGGGGCTCATCCAGTCTAGCATCCTGTTTTGTAACTAGATGCTGCAAATGGAAGGTCACGCTGCCAGAACCTGAGGGCAGCAGCCCCCTCCCCACTTGTGACTCCTGGTGACTGGCACCCAGGGGCATTTACTGTCTCTAGCAGAGGAGGAAGATGACAAGCCAGGAAAGGGGCTTCTGCCTTCCCACCCTGCTTTCAGGGCTTGCTGGAGGCAACTGGCTGGCGGCTGGACTGGAATGCAGATATGGACGGGGCCTCCTCAGCCTGTTCCTTCAGCCTCTGCTCAGATTCTGATGGGCTGTTAGAAAAGTCATAGAATCATAGAATCCAATAGAGTTGGAAGAGACCACAAGGGCCATCCAGTCCAACCCCCTGCCAAGCAGGAAACACCATCAGTCTCCAAGGGTCTTTGCTTCCAGAGAGTAATGGGCTGTGGGGCTGGGCTCAGGGAGGAGCCCCACATGGCCAGGCTAACAGAAACATGACTGCCCCCTTTCTCTCCCCCTTGCCCCCCCTCTCCTGCAGGTACCCCTCCACGCAATTTGGCAGCTTGACAGGGCTGCAGTCTCTGGTCAGCGCCCTCTTTGCCCTCCTGCAGCAGCCCCTCTTCCTGGCCATGATGGGGCCCTTGGAAGGAGACCCTCTCTGGGTAAGTAAGTGGGAGGGCGGCTGGCGCAGTGGAGCTCCCAGCGCTTGGCTTTTGTGCAGAGGAAACGGCAAGGGACAATCAGTCGGCTGTATCTTACTCAGGAGACCCATTTAAATCAATAGACCTGGCCTCTGTAGCACTCTCCATTTGGATGAGTTTAGTTGGAGTAGAGCTGAGTTGGAGACAACCCTTTAATTCCAAAAGCAGCCTTGGGAGGCTTTCCTGAGCAGGCGAAGGGCTTGCAGAGCTCTCCCCCTTCAGCCATTTCTCTGCTCAGCATTGATGCCCCCACCCAGCTGCTTTTCTCAGCCCTCTCATGGGGGGAAACCACACCAGGGCTGGTGGGGCTGATCTTTAAGTGGGCACAAGCAGTTGGAGGGGAGGCAAAGGGTGACCCTCTCTTGGCCGTTCCTCTGCACAGACTTGAAGCAAGAAGCTGCCTTTGGTTTGGGAGAAAACAGCACCGGGGGGGGGGGCGTGTGAAGCCTTTTCTGTGGCAGCCCATTCTGGCTGCTGCTGTCTCCCTCTGGTTGGCAGAGCTCTTGTAAAAGCAGGAAACCCGGGGCCACAGTAATTCTTGGCACCCAGGTGCCCCCAAGCAGGCAGGGCTCAGAGGGCAGCAGCAACTCTCCCCTCTTGGGATCCCCCCCCGAGCATTTACTGCCTCTGGCAGTGCAGGAACAGCAGAGCAGAAGGTTCTGGGACCACGTCTGCCGCTTCTGCCACGCAGGCCCCCCCAGGGCGCCCTGGGCTCTTTGCTGCAGCTCCCGCTCTGGAAGGCGTTCCAGGGCCTGTTTGGGAAGTGGATGAGGCTGCTTGGATCCACTGGCTGGGCTCCCAGAGGCCACGTTGTTTTCTGTTTAGACAGCAGAGCACCTGACACCTGCCTGGGAGCAGCTGAGGGCTGGCTGGCAGCCGCTGGTCTGTTTCCAAATCATGATGGGGGAGCGCAGCAGAGCAGTGCGGCCGGAGGGAGGCTGGCAGGAGCCAGGGAGCAGGAGCTGAGGACTCCTTCCTGTGGGCGCTGTGTCTTCCCGGGGGAAGAAACAGTTCAGTAACTGCCTGGCATTTCCAGCTTCTGTTTTTTCCTGGGTTTAGGGCTGGCGCAGACCCCTTCCCTCCTTCCCTTACAACTGGAGCTGCTGTGGGGAGACCCCAGTGGGAGCTGCTGGGCTGCAGCAGGAGTTTGCAGAGCTCTTGTGGCAACCAGGCAGCCTGGGGAGGAGCCACTTCCACACAATGCCTTAAAAAACACCCCCCCCCCGGAAAAAAGGGTTTTCAAGAGAGCAGAACCCCCCCTCTCCTAGGCTGTTGCAGGGGGGAGCGCTCTGCCCCCCTGAGAAGATCTTGGCTTGTTGGCCAGCGAATTATACCCAAGCAGATAATCCCAAGTGGGGTGGGGGCAAAATCCTGGCCACATGGGATCTCTTCCAGCTCTTTCCCCCTCAGTCCAGATCTGAGCAGGAGGTCAGATCCTGCCCTCCAACCAACACCTGGCCTTGTTGTGTAAACATACCCAGGTTGCACAGGTAAACACCCAGCTCCAGGCCCAGGGAGGGGACCTCACATCCCTCAGCTGCTTCCCCCCCCCATCCTGAGAGCAAGAGCCCCTGTTCAGAGGTGGAGAGTGTGCTTGGCTTGCAGAAGGCTCTCCCCTCCAGTTCAAGCTGGGGGAGGCAGGTGCTTCAAGGTGACGTCCCTCATCATCCTCACCACTGGGTGTTGGGGAATCTGACCATGCCTTATAGAGTCTAACCAAGCTGGCCCCTCTGGCTCAGTATTGCCAGCACTGGCTGGCAGCAGGGCTTTGGGGCCATTCCTGTTCCCAGCTCTCCCACTGAGCCACAGCCCCTCCGAAGCCCCTGTGCAAACAGACCCGGCCCCAGGCAGGCTGAGTTGCAAGAACCAACACTCGATTGCTGCCCTGGAGCAGCTCCTTTGCTGCCATTGCCACACCCTCCTCCTGCTCCCTGTACAAAGGCACCTCAAGGATCACGGGGCAAAGGGGGAGTGCTGGACAGCTGGGACCCTCTACCCTCACCCCCCCACCTGCTGCAGGGCTTCTGCTGGCCACCAGCCTCTTCATCTTTGGCTGAGCTTCAGCCTTTCCTCTGCCCTCCTCCTCCTGCTGACACTGCTGGCCTCTTCTGTCGTCCTGCAGGTCAACGTGGGGCTCCTGGGGGCGAGCATGATGGGCTTCTGCCTCCCACTCTACCTGATCTTCTTCCGCCGGCGGCTGGAGCGCGAGAAGCGGCAGAAGAGCGAAGATGCCAAGCTCTTCCTCAAGATCAACGGCACCCCGAGCCAGGAGGCCTTCGTCTAGGAGGCGGCTTCTCTTTGCCGGACTGGGCTGGGAGCCTCTATGGGCAAAGGGGGCAGCATCTCCTCCCACTCACTGGTGGTGCTGCTTGTGCCCCCCTCGCAGCTCCTGCCTTGTCCCCCTCTGCCCAGCCCCACAGCAGTCTCCAGAGACAGGCAGAAGCAGCGGCTGGGCCAGCATGGGCCTCACCTGAGTCCTCAACAGCCACACAGCCAGAAACACTTCCGTCATTGCCTCTTCCGCTCCCTCGCTCCTTGTTCACGAGACTCTGGTGCCACAGGAGCGCTGACTGGTCTGCAAAAGCAGAGCCTGCCCTGCCCCTTCACTGCCCCCAACTGTAGCTTGCGCCAGTGCAGGACACAGGTGCTCTGCCCTCTACCATTCCTGGAGCCCAGAAGCAAGCCTCTTCCCCCTGCCTCCAGATGCCAGTCCGTCCTCCAGCCTGACGGGGCGGGGAGAGGAGGGGAGCCCAATGGGACTCTGCAGACTGACCTGGGCAACAGCCACGGACCTCTTCATTCTGCTCTGGACAGGGCAAGCGCTGGTTTCCCTCATGGCTACTTGCTGCAGGGCAAGAGGCTGCCTCTGGGCCACTGAAGGGGCAAGGGGCACATCCAGCTGGCCTGGATCTAGTGGCAGAGGGGCTGGGGCCCTCCCCCTTAAGGGCTGGTCTGATGTGAAGCTGGCACTGAATTTTGCAGGGTTGCTGGGACTGGGTGGGTGGGGGAAGCTTGCTCTCCTCTCTGCCTGGGGAGGGAGCAGCTCCTGCTTTGCAAAGCAATAAATAGGCTGGCAGGGGTGCCTAGACTGAGCTCCAGTGAGGCAAGCTTGATGAATGTTTCCCTATCCCTTTCCTGAAAGGGATGCCGCAAGCTTGCCCACCCCTCTCCATCCGAAGCTATTTGGGGATCTCTCAGGCCAAGGGGGTCAGGATGGCGGGTGTCTTTGCCCCTGAAGGTACAGTACTTGGTGGAGCCGCTGCGCCCCCTGGTGGCCGACAGTCACTCCACAGGGAGGGCCGTTTACTCACACGTAGTGACAATGGCAAGGATGACACAGCCTGTTTTGTGTGTTCTGAACAACCTCCTCCCCTGCTGTCTTGTCTCTTAAAAAAAAGAAAGAAAACCCAGACATGGTTTGAGTGCTGATTTCACAAATCTCTCATCAAAACAGCCTTCCTCCTAGGGCAGGGAAGGGTGGGCTGCTCTGACTGGCAGCTGCTCAGGTGGGGCAGGACAGGGATGTGGGGTCTTCCACATCTTGTGTTCCCTGGGATTGAAACACGCCCCCCCCCCCCGCTCCCATTTATTAGACGGGTGGGTGGGGATGATCCCCTGCTCCCTCCCTCCCTCCCTCTTTGTTTCTGAAATGCAGACAGGGAAGGGGAGGAGAAGAGGCAAACCTTGAACCCAGAGAAGCTCTGGCAGCAGCAGAGGGAGAGTCTGCTGTGATCCATTATTGAGGTGGGGCATTTCTGGGGTCAGCAGTGGGGCTCATCACGGGGGTGTGGGGGGAGTTAAACTGGAGCTAACCGAGGGGAGATTATGAACCTGAAGAGCAAGGGGCTACCACCAGTGTAAGCCCACAAGCCCAAACTTGCGGTGAGGGGTTGTATTATTTTAAAAGCAGTGGCTGCAGTTTTCCCTTAGGCTGCTTCTGCCCCAACCTCACCTTGCAGAAACCCTCCAGGTCACTCCAGGGACTCTTCTCTCCACCTGGGGAGGGGGGAAGGAAATGGGCAGGAAGCTTAACCTCCCAGGCCAGGATGCCTCCCCCCACCCCTTGGTGCCTTCCAGAAGTGGTATCAGCTGCAGAACTGGCCTCTTCCTCCAGCTCTGATGCCCCGAGCCTTACCCCCCCCCCCACTTCTGTCTGCCCTGTCACCCTCAGGGCTGCCACCTGCCAGCTCCTCCCTGCTCTCTTGTCCTGGCAAGCAAACGCTGGCACCCTCTGCCAGGCCTACCCAGCTGCAGAGGCAGGGCCCACCTCTGCCAGCAGTGAGCTTTGGGGGGGGGGGTGGAATGTAAGGGTGATGGGAAGGTGCCAGGAGGCACCCTGACATTTGCAGGACAAGAAAAAAGCACTTTTAAGAAGCGTGTCACCTGTGCCAAGGAAGCTCAGCCCAGTGAAGGCTGAGCATGCTCAATAGCCACAGCGTTGCATCTGTCCTTGGGGAAAGCTCTGGTGGGTCTTCCATCACCTGGGCTGTGTTAAAAGAGCTGTCAAGGGATGGCAGATGCTCCACCACCCCATTTCTCGGCCCCAAAGCAGCCGATATTCATAAAACGCGCCCCTGTAAAACAGCTCAGTGATGTCCAAGCATGCTCAGTTTGACTGATAGTTGGAGGGGGAACAGAATGTAGTATCCTGGAGAAGGGACTGGCTGGCCAGTTCCCTCCCTGGGCAGCAGCACTCTCACACCCCAACACTGTGCCACTTTGTTCTGCCTCCCCCTCCCTTTTCTCTTACCTTCTTAGAAAAAGCTGCCAAGAATGGATGGAATTAAGTACCCAAACATTTACAAAAATTAAACATCTAAAACAGTCAGGAACATTTCAGCACCACAGCAAATACACCACCACCCCCCCGCTCCCCCCTGGAGGGGCAGGGCCTGGTGGAAGAGATGGGCTGAGCTGAAAGTGCAACACAACCAGGCAGCCTGCTTTGGGCAGAGCAGAGGCCCCACCACTGAGAAGGCCCTACCTCCTTGCCCTCTTGCCTATGCCAGAGATATGCCCATTTCCTTGACTCTTCTCCCCGTTTCTTCTTTTTGACAACCCAAAAAGCAGACTCCTCACCCTTTGGCTGGCATGCTGCGTAAATGACATTATTTTCATTGCCCGGCCATTGACAGCTGCATGAGCAAATCCTCCTGGCAATTAAAGAAGCATTTGTCTCTGCTCTCCTTAATTCACAGGACACAGGCAGGATCACCTCCAGGTGGTGTCAGAGCCCTTGCGCACATGGAGGCTGGAGTGTAGGGAAGGGGGGGCGGCTGTTTACTCCCTCCCAGGCCCCATCTCCTAGCAACGGCCTGCCTGGGGTGTTGCAAGAGGGCAGCCAGGCAGGAAGCGGCCCTGATTCAAGCTTGCCGGAGACGTGGAAAACTTGACTCAGCAAATGCCAGAGCAGCCACCCCACACAGATGAAACCGGCACAGCCCAGGGACTCCCTCCGAGGGAGGTTTCAGAAAATGACACAGTAAGAGAAATATTTTAATACCAGGTGTGTTTGCAAACTGCACAGGAAAGCCGCCGGCACCAAAATGTACGTGCTTTTATAAGGAGCTCCATCGACTGGAAGCCCAGAATCGGAATCTGCATGCTGCTCTCATGCGTAATCTCATTGGCATCCTGGCAACATCCCTGGGAGGTAAAGTCAGTAGTACTATCCCCCAGATTGCAGGTCCCCCCCCACCAGCAACTGCTGAAGCTGAAAGGGGGCAAGACTGTGCTGTGAGTACACGGCAGAGGCGAACTTCGAACCGGAGACTTCCTGATTCATAGGCTCCATGGTCTCCCAGTAGCCCAGCCAGCATGGCCAATGGCCAGGGGCAATAGGAGGGGGGGGTCCATCAACACCTGGAAGGCCAAAGTTCCCCCCATCTACTCCAGCATCCCATTTCCTACAGTGCTCAGTCAGATGCTGCTTCTGGGAAGCCTGCAGGCAGGGGCTGAAGGCATAGGCTGCTCCCCAGAGGCAACATGCTCCTGAATAGAGAGTCCCAATAGCCATTAACAAATGTCCTCCAGGGCAAGGCACCCTGAGCTAGGAGAATATTTGGTCCCTCCCCCTGCTTTAGGAAGATGTGAGGGCTCCGGCAGGGTCCTAGAGACCTCCTACCTCTTTCCCAAAGGGGGGAGGCAGGACTCTAGGACCCTGTCAGAGCCCTCAGGCCTCCTTCCCATCTGTTCTGCCTCCACTATTGGAGGCAGGGAATGCGTCTGGGAATTGCAATTGGGGAGAGTTGCTCATGTGCTCAGGTCCTGCTTTTGGAATTCCCTTTGGGACATCTGGCTGGCCATGTGAGAACAGGAGACTGGACTAGGGGGGTCCATTTCAGCCTCTTTTCTTGACACATACATAATTTTATTGTTTGCCACCTTTCCACAGTTCAAGGCAGCTCTTACAATATGAAAAAATGCATAACTACAACATAACAAAAGTAGTCATAAACGATAAATAAAACATTAAAAAATACACAACCAAACTGAATGCTTTGCACATAAAGATCTAAAATAAATATATAAAAAGCCCACATCACCACCAGCAATGCCCTGCAACAAAACCCCTTAAACAACACTCCAGCCTTCGAGTCTGTTCAGCATTCTCAGATTTTGTAGCTGGAGTCAGTCCTGGCCCCACCCTCCCAGGCCAGGTGGAAAAAGACTTGCAAGGAAGAGAGCAGGCCTTCCGGGACTCACAGCGAAGCTAGTTCTTGATCTGTGTCCCCTTCATATACTTAGGATCCTTACTTTCCTTAAGGTCCCTAAAAGACAATGCTGTCTACTGGTTAGAGCAGAGAACCCTTTCCAGCCCACTGGCTACATCCCCTCTTGGGGAACCTTCCAGAGCAGGGGTCAGCAACCTTTTTCAGCCGTGGGCCGGTCCACTGTCCCTCAGACCATGTGGTGGGCCGGACTATATTTTGAGGGGGGGAATGAACAAATTCCTATGCCCCACAAATAACCCAGAGATGCATTTTAAATAAAAGCACACATTCTACTCATGTAAAAACACACTGATTCCCAGACTGTGGGCCGGATTGAGAAGGCAATTGGGCCGTATCCGGCCAACGGGCCTTAGGTTGCCTACCCCTGTTCCAGAGGCTGTGTGCCTGAAGGACAGCAGTGACTCTTGCCACCTTGGTACTGCAAGGTACCTTCCCTCAAGAGGTTGTGTGCGCACACCCATGGACCTGCCTCTCCACCCTCCACCCAGGCAAGCCAGAGTCAGGATCCCAGTTCAAGAGCTCACTTGAGGCGGGCATTGAGAGATTGGTCTCAGGAGGGTGCGTGGTCTGAGCAGAGTCCCAAGGGCCAGAGAGAGAGAGAGGCTGGAGGGCCACATTGGCTCCCAGGGCTAGAGCATCAGATTAAGACAGTGGAGAGCCAGGATCACACCTCTGCTCGCCCATGAAACTGACAGAGGGCTGCTACTTCTCAGCCTAATCTGCCTCCCAGGAGGCCGATGCCACCTGCCCTGAGGTCCTTGGGAGGAGGGGGGGGTATAAAAAGGTAATAAATGCACATTTGTGACAAGGGACCATGTCCCACTGGGAATCGGTGTGAAGAAGCACCACTTGCTCTTGGGGCAAAGGGAGGATGCTGGCATCCTCCAGGGAGGTCCCTGCGCTTGGTCCCCAGAGCCAAACATTCGCTGCCGTGGCTCCAGGGAAGGGACCTGGGCGCTGAGCATAAGGCAGGCTGCAGCTGCTGCTCACTCTGCGTTTGGACAGCTTTGCAAGCGAAGCATCTTTGTCGTCCTCTTAGTTAAACACACTCCCTCTGGGGGCAGGCATGGTCAAGGCAGACCCGCTGAAGCCAGTCAACAGGAGCAAGGGAGCAACCCAGGCAGGCAGGCAGGCGGGTGGGGAAGGGTTCTCACCCACAAGGGGTCCTGCCAGCCCCCAGCCTCCTTGACTTCAAGGGACCAAGTCCAAGGGCAGAGAAAAGCCCTTTATTTAAGGGGCCTTGGACTTTGCCTCTTTCGTTCTGTGGGCGTAGGTTCCTCAGAGGGTTCACAGGAACAGAAAGTAAACTCAGCCGTCATGGGTTAAGAGGGTGGATTCCTCTAAACAGACTGGTCACTGGCTGAAACAAAAGAAAACCAAGAGTAGGAATAAATGCCTCCTCCTTGCACAGAAGCCGGCTGCAAAAAGTGGCATCCTTGAAGGATCTCCTGAGATTTCTTCCAGAGTATTAAAATTCAAGGTAACCTCACCTAGCAAATTTCTACAAAAATAACAAACCCATATTGACACAAGAAATAAAATACAAACTAGGTGACACCCAAATACCCCGGCTAACACACCAACAACTGCACACCTTCTTAAACAAACCAAAAGTAAAACCAGCAGCCAATATGTCCTTGCCCACCTTTGAAAACCACCTCCTAACAGCAAAAGGACACAGCAAGGAGATGGCATTTACAATGTACAAAATACTGCTCCAAAACTCCACAAACCCCCTTGACACAATCAGAAAACAATAATGATGATGACATAGGCTATGAAATTAACCCCACCCAAAGGACTAGAATGTGGTCTAAACCATAAGGTCATAATGACACATTATACAGAGCTTACTCTCAGCAGCCAGAAACCTCATAGCAAGAGGGACCTGTCAGGAGTATAAACATGGACCACTGGTACCAAATTGTATTGGGAAAAGCCTTACCAGAAAAGTTAACCAATACACTGAAACTGACACGGGAACAAATAAACGAGGATGCCTTCACCCTGGAATGGCTCCCCTTTATTACATACACAGCTCAACAAGAACACACCAACAGCATACACATTAATATGGCTAACTTGACCCAACAATCCCTCCCCCCCTCACATAAACAAATCTTACTGCAGCCAACTAAAGACAACCAACTACACACTGCCCCCAATACCTCTCACCACCAAGGAAATATAACAAATAGAAAGAGAACCTACTCAAGTGATGCTACACAAAGACCCCACACATACACTTAGTAAAAGGATATCAGTTTTACCACCCCCCTCCCCCCCGCTTCTTCCCTAACTTTATCCTGTATACAACACTGTCTCACATCAAATGTAACCGATCTGTAGAAAAGACTCTACAACCTGAAAAAGAGACAATGCACATATTTTTGTAAGGCAAGAAAATCTTTAATAAAAATCATTTAAAAAAGAATTCAAGGTCACCTTGTGAAATTCACCAGGTAGAGCAGTGGGCAGGAACCTCAGTCCCAGCTGGTCAACTGGTGCCCTCCAAGCCTCTCTCTCTAAACTTCCCCCAGATCACACACCCTCTTCCAATTCCACAACTCCCTGCCCTGCTTTGGGCCCTCCTTGAGTGCTTTGCCTGACTGGACTCTGCCCTTGGACTCTGGTCATGTCTCTTGCTGGCACTGGACAGGAGGGGTGCGCATATGTGCAGAAACCGTGTAGCAAGGCAAATGCCCATTTTGCTTCCGGCCCCCGCTCCCCACATGTGTGCAGCCCTTAGACTGTAAAAGGTTCCTGAGCCAGAGATTAAAAACAGACAAAAGGAAGTCCTTCACACAACATGTACCGGTAACTGAACTCATTGCCACATGAAGTGGAGATGGCCACTAGCTCAGGTTGCTTTAGAAGGGGAAAATCCAAGGAGGAAGAAGCAGCAGCCTTTTGATGGCTGTGTAGGACCTCCACTTTCAAGGGCAGTCTACCTCCAAATGCTAGTTGCTGGAGGGCAGCAGGGAGGGAGAACCCATGCTTTTATTCCCTTTCTGGGCTTCCCAGAGGCACCTGCAGGAAGTGGGAGGCTGGGCTCCATGGTCTGATCCTCAGGGCTCCTCTTTTGCTGGAATTCCCTCCCATGGCTGTACTGGGCCATGGAGAGGGTGACATCCTGCAAGGACGATGAGAAACTTTTCCCACCGACTATCAGAGGCAGCTGAGCTGAGGAACAACCGGTGTAACCAGCCCAGCTGGTATAAACCAGGAAACCTAGCAACACTTGAAATGAGGATGGCAGCAGAAGGCTATCCCAGGCTCACTTCATTCTCAGAAAGGGCTGTCCCAGCTCAGGGCGGGCCAGGATCTCCTCCTCCTCCTCCTCCTTAGCAGCTGAGTCAGGCTTGGCAAAGGGGGAAGGCCAGACTCAGCCCTCCAAACTACCTTTCAGCAGCTGAACCTTCCTTCCTGATTTGCTTACAGCCAAACCCTTTTAAAAAGGGCGCTTCCCCCGCCCCCCTCAACAAAATATGGAAAAAC
Source organism: Darevskia mixta (assembly GCA_034641385.1). Lineage (NCBI taxonomy): Eukaryota > Metazoa > Chordata > Lepidosauria > Squamata > Lacertidae > Darevskia > Darevskia mixta. The sequence continues at coordinate 627,811 of JAWWNH010000076.1, forward strand.
TCCCACCAACTAACTGATTAATTGAATAAGCAGGTGTGGGGAAGGAGTGCAAGTGTTGGTGGACTACAACTCCCATCGCCCTGATCACTGACTATGCTGGTACATCCACACATGACTTCCCCCCAAGAAACCTGGGAACTATAGTTTACCCCATCACAGAACTACCCTTCTTGGGATTCTTTGGGGGACGCCGTGGGGTTGCAGTTCATCAACATGGGGGGGGAGCACTGATGCCCACCCCCCGGTTCAAGAGAAGCTGTGGCAGAATGAATAGCCGCTCTCAGAGCCCCATCTCTCAGCTGCTGCTCTGTTTCAAGATGAAACCTTTGGACCTCCACCGCGAAAGAGGCGGCTGGCGTCCTTATCACTGGAAGCAAGGCGGGGCCGGAATGCCTCTGAGCATACGCAGAGCACCGCCACCTGCCCTCGAGTTCCGCGAGGAGCCGCCCGGCCCGCCTCAACCTTCCCGCGCTCCTCCTGCGCACGCGCCGCTCGCGCGCCAAACCCCTCCCGCTTTCCCTCTGCGGCGTGACGCCATCGCGCCGGGGACGCGGTGCAGTGACGCACCGGCTGTTGCCGGGGAACGCTCGTTCCTTCCCTCTCCGTGCGCCGCCCCCTCCCGCCCCCTCCCCTCTCCCTCCCTCCCTCCCTCCCCCCTCCCTTCGGCGCTCCGTCCGGGCCGCGCGCGGAGCCCAGAAAGAGGCGGACGGCGGACGAGGAGAGACGGAGCGCAGCCCCGGAGGACGACGGACGACCAGGAGCCGCCGCCCGCCCGCCCGCCATGGTGGTCGTCAAGGAATAGTGAGTGGCCGCCTGGGGGCATGGGGGGGGGGCGACGGGGGTCTCTCTCCCGGAAGGGCTTGAGGGAGGTCGCAGGGAGTTCCGCAGGCGGAGACCCCCCCCACTGTCCGGAGGGACGGGGGCTGCTCTCCCTCCCAAGCGGGGGGGGGGAGGGGGAAGGGTCTCTCTCTCTCCCCCCCCCCCGTGGGAGGGATGCGGGTCCGAGGAAGACGAGGATGGACGAGGGCGGTGAAGGTCACCCTCCGCCCGATGCCGGGATGGGGATGAGGATGGCGGAGCCGCGCTTCCCTCCTCCTCCTCCTTCCCGGCGCCCGGCATCCTCTTTCGCAGGAGGACCTTGGAAGAGGAGGAAGAGTGGAAGGCCGCTGCCGGGAGCCCCGACGGAGAAGCGGGCCGCCCTCCTCCTCCTCCTCCTCCTCCTCCTCCCTGGCCGCCTTCCCTCTCTGCCTTGGAGGACCGGCTCGTCCGGACAGGGCAAAGCAAGGCGCGGGGTTGTCGCAAGGTTCACTTGCTATGAGTGCCTCTTTTTTGCACCGTGGGGGTGGTTGGTTTTTAGTTGTTGTTTTTTTTGGGTAAGGTCACTTGACCCTGCCTGAGGTCAGCCTGCAAAACCTGCTTGGTATGGCCCTTCCCTGGGCCTCTGGCAACAGGGTCTCCCTCCTGCTGCTGCTGCTGCTGCTGCTGCTGGAAGTCCTGCCTTGCCAGCAAGTGCTGGGGGGGGGGGGGGGCTTTTGCTGGTGCCGTCCAAGTGCCAGAGCAGGGACCCAGAAGATGGGACAAACCCTTGGCTCTCTCTGGCAACCGGCTTGCCAACATGGCCACAGCCATCAGATGCTGACAGGGCTTCTGTGGAGGAGAGCTAGATGCCGGCAGCGAAGAGCAGCTGCTCCTTCCTTGACCTGCCTGGAGTTAAACTTCTTCTGTCCTTCTGCAGCACTGTGTATCTGCAGTGTGTGATGGAGTCTGGGATGCCCTGCTGCTCTCCTCCCTGCTCCAGGGTCCTGGTCACGTCTTGGTCACAGCACAGCGAGGCCCCACAGCACAGCCTTCCCCTTTCTTTCCCCAGGCCGCTCCTCTAAAAGCACATGGAACTTCCTGAAAGAGGTTTCAGACTAGAGCCTGTTTCATATATTGCTCAAAGTTTGCCTCACCTCAGAGGCAGGCAGACCCTTCAGCACTGTGCAGCAGAGCTTCTTTAAAGCCTGGACCAATCCTCAGCTGCGGCCCCAAGGAAAGTGAGCCACGGCTAATCAGCCATGTTTGGTTCCAAAGTCTACTCAGTTATGAAAGTATGACTTGATCATGCTCCATTATAGGTTTCTAGTTGAGAGGACTTTGAAAGAAAGAATTTTCGTTATTAAGGTGGTTTTACCTGTTTGCTGACTCCTTGACATGTCTGGAAAATGACAGCTGGCTATGCAGAGTTTGCTTCTTCTGGACAAGTTATGCATTTTGACAGGTTGCTTGATGATGAACTGAGATTCTCCTGTATGAAATTGCTAATTGTCTCCTGTCTGTCTCTTTGCAAACACAGACACACATCCTAGCCTCAGGAGTCATGCTCTGCTGGTTCATGTTCTCATGCATTGCTTTATTCCAAATGCTCATAGAATTGGAGCGTTGGAAGGTATCCCCAAGGGTCATCTAGTCCAACCCACTTGCAATGCAGGAATCCTAGCTGAATAATCCCTGAAAGATCCAACCTCTGCTTAGAAACCTCCAAGGAAGGAGAGACCAATACCTTCCAAGGGAATCTGTTCTACTGTTGAATGGCTCTCACTGTCAGAAAGTTCTTCCTGATGTTTAATTTCTTGCAATTTGAATCCATTGGTTCGGATCCTTTCCTCTGGAGCAGGAAAAAACAAACTTGCTCCATCTTCCATGTGACAACCCTTTAGATGTTTGAAGATGGCCACTATGTCATCTCTCAGTCTCTTTTCCAGGCTAAACATAAGCAGCTCCTTCAACCTTTCCTCATAAGGCTTGGTTTCCAGACCCTAGATGATCTTGGTTGCCATCCTCTGCACACATTGCAGCTTGCAATGGTCTTCTTAAATTGTGGCGCAGGACTCCAGGTGTGGTCTGACCAAGCCACAGTAGAGCGGTACTATTAATTCCCTTGTCCTGGACACAATACTTCGGTTGCCGCAGCCTAGAATAGCATTAGCTTTCCCCCTGCTGCATCACACTGTTGACTCATGTTCAGCTTGAGGTATACTAAGACCCCTAGATCCTTTGCACATGTACTACTGGCAAGCCAGGTATCCCCCAACTTACATTTGTGCAGCTGGTTCTTCCTTCCTAAGTTTATAACCTGGCATTTGTCCCTTTTGAAATTCATTTTGCTAGTTTGGGTCCAGGTCTCCAATCAGTTAAGGTCATCTTGAATTCTGATTCTGTATTCTGTGGCATTAGCTATCCCTCCCAGTTTGTTGTCACCTGCTAACTTGATGAGCATCCCCTCAATTTCTTCATCCAAGTTTATAAATAACATTGAACAACCCAGGACAGAACCCTGTGGCACCCCACTTGTCACTTTTTTCCAGGATGATGAGGAACCCTTAGTGAGCACTCGTTTGGATTCAGTCAATCACCTACAACAAATCCACTTAACAGTTACTTCGTCCAGTCCACATTTTATTAGCTTCTCTGCAAGAGTATCATGGGGAGCTTTGTCAAAAGTCTTACGGAAATCAAGATACACTATGTCCACAACATTTACCTTGTTTTTGAGAAACCCACGCTGGGTCTTAGTAATCAAAATATCCTCCCTAAGTGCTGTTTAATTATCTGTTCTAGGACTTTTCCTGGTTTTGATGTCCAGCTGACTGGTGGGTAGTTTCCTAGGCCTTCTTTCCCCCCCTTTTTTGAAGATGGGGACAACGTTTTTGTCTCCTTGTTCCCGTCTTCTGGTCTGTTATGACCAAGTTTAGCTCTAAATATTTTGGTACAGTCTCCTGCTTTTAACAGCCATTCTGGAAATATATTTCTGGCTCTGACCAATGACAGAGAACAAAATAAGGCACTTCTTTCTTTGCTGTCCTCCTTGCCAGGAGCACAGGAAGTTACTCATTCCTCAACTTCTACGCAGACCCTTCCAGGTGACTCTCCTCCCCTTTGGCTTTCATGTTTCACTTTAGGGTACCTTTGCCCAAGACTGGTTTGGTGAGGGAGCTCACTCAGTAGGGTGTCTTGCCCTCGGCCTGGTTTGTGGACCACTGTGAGCTCTGCTGTCCAACTGGCTAGTGCAGAGGGGTCTCTGCAGAATTCCATACATTCCTGGACTCCCAATGCCTGCCATCCCAGTCTGTTGCCAGGTTGACTGCTGGGAGCTGGAATCCAGCTGTCCCTGAAGGGCCGCAGCAAGTTCCCTTTCCCTAGAGGAAGAGGGCTGGCATCTTTCAGGGTTGCTACTGGGTGTGCACTGCATTGATGGGGAAGAGAGACTGCCACATTTCATGCCTGGAGCCCTTCCCTAGTTGGGAGTCGTTCCCATCCACTCTGTCTTGACTTTTCTGGAGTTCATCAGTTGGCCTTGCCAAACATCAAGAGCTTTGCCAAATATTTAAGTTGTCCTGGTATGGAGATTAATGGCATAGTTGTAAGAAACCCTTGTCTCTTTGTTTTCGTAGAGGTAGGCTTTGGTGACAGCTGCTATTGTGATGCCATCATCATAACGCATTCGATAAAGCGAACATCTTAATGTTTAACTAGCCACTGCATGTGTGTGTGTGAAACATTAATGTGGTGTTTGGGTTGGGGTTTACACGAGTCTTCTTTCCTTCAAGTTCCTTGGTGAGGCTTGGACAGAGTCCATCTTGCTGTTCTAGTTTTTCTGTTTATGGAAGTGACAGGCACATATATTCTCTCTGTCTTTCTCTCTCTCTCCCCTGGATTTCTGTGCAACTTTTCTCTGCATCCTGCCAGACTCGTTTAGTAATGTGGTGTGTTCTTTCTCCACACAACATTTGTGAAACGGGAAACTTCATTGCTGTTCTGGGAAGTCCTTGCCTGAGTTGCCCCAGGCTGCAGAAATGAACTCCCCAGCAGAGACAGCAGTGGCAATGGGGGTGGCAGGCAATAGCGGGGACAGAGGGGGGGTGTCCTAGCTCCACTGGAACCCCTTGGGCTGTAATCCTCCAGTGGGACTGTGAGTTGTTGTTGACACTGTGCAAGTGATCCTGGTTACTGGACCTTTAGTGAACTTCCTTTTTGTCTCTTCTCTTGCAGTCGTGTTCTTTTGCCTGTGTCTGTGGAGGAGGTAAGTGCCAACCTCTCTGCTGCTGCTTTTTCAATACCTGCCTTAAATCTAGTTTTGGTTCCATTTGTGGCCAGTGCGAAGTGTGTTGTGGCTACTTAAAGCCCATTTCTGCTTTTGTAGGGGCCACTTTGCTGCAAGCGGGGAGGAGGTGGGTGCTTAGCGCTGTGGAGAGGAACTTGTCACCAGTTCTGCAAGGAGTTGAGTGACATTGGACAAGTTTCTGGGACTCTCCTTAAGGTGTGAGGGCCCAGCATTTGTCTGCAAGCTTTCTAATGCTCTTCTCACTGTTTAAACACTCATGGTCAGAGCACCCACAAGTTTCAAGTGTGTGGCGGATCTTTCCTCCAACCCAGTTCCCTGCTCCACTCTTGGCATCAGTTCTGGGTGGCAAATAAGGTTTATCCAGACTCCTGGGCTCTGTTGCCTGCCTGCCCTCCTCCTTAAGACTATTTGAATTATTAGGAACAAGCTGCTGACTAAAGAATGTTCCTGCATTTGCAGCAAGATTAGTGTGTGTTGTGTGAGGGCCTAACTCCCACTGTGCCATAAACTTCAGCCTGCCTGCCTGCCTGCCAGGGGCTTTTGACTGGAGGTGGAGACATCCCTAGGATGCATAGCTTGTTATTCCCCTTGCTCTCTCTCAGCGCTTTGCGCTCCAGGGAAGTGTCAGGCCCTCACTGGGGGCATTCCTGGGTGTCTGTGGCAAATGTGCACATTGCACAAAAGTGTGTGTCATTCCCCCAACTTTTTGTTTTGAAGCACAAGTGTGGAGGGGGCTGCCAGCTTGAGCAGAGCTCTGGTTGACTTTCCTTCCAGGTCCATTTTTCTGCTAAAGCCCCCTCCCCCCGCCCCAACCCTGGTGATGGCAGTAACAAAGGACAATGGAGGCAGAGCTTGGAGAATGTAGGTCAGCCCAAGTGGCCTGAAGCACACGCTGTCTCAGCTTCACCCACGGAAGGAGACCCAGCTGGGGAGCCTTCCTGGAAGTGCTCCTTGCTCCTGGCCAGGTCTTTGGGTGCTGCCCTTCCTCCAGCCTGGATTGGACGGGGCTCATCCTGGTCTTCTGACCCGGCACTCCTGGGGCACTGACTCGCTCTGCTTGGGTTCCCCATGTGGAATATTTGGAGAGTAATGCTGGCCAACCCTGTATGGTTGCTGCAGAGGTAACTGAGACAATATGTGTGAAGTAAATATGTCTGCTTGAAATCCCCACGGCTGCCTGCTAGCCTGCTCTGGCGCCCGGGTGGCTCCTCCTGAGCAAGGGCTGGCCTGGCTGCCTCAGGCTCTGCACCTGCTGGGGTCCTGAGTCCTGTCCGGTGCTGCCTTGTCAGAATTGGGGCAAAGTAGAGTTGGGTTCATGTTTCCCAGAGTTCGGATTACAGAGTGCCTTGAAGGGAGAAGGAGGAGGTGCTGAGCTGGGCCTCTTTCCGCTTCCGAGGCTGCGCCCCTTGGGCAGCCTGGCTTCCTGTCTCCCTGGAAGGGAGCCCCCTGGGTAAAGCTCTCTTGGAGACCCCCTCCCTGGCTTGTGGCTTTGGTAAGGTCCAGCTGGTCCCAAAGCACAACTCAACCAATGCAGGCAGGTGCCGTTTCCATTAAAGAGACCAGAAAGCCAGAGGACCTAGGAAGGCGTTGCAGGTGCGAGCTGAGAGTGGGAGCCAAAGCCCCAAGGCTACTGGGACGGGATGGGGGGGGGGCTGGTCAGCAGTGGCTTCTCTGCTGTGTAAAGGGATGCCAAGAGGGGGCGCTGCAGAGCAGGATTTGTTCTGAGCGGGCTGGGTGCCAACTGTGCTCTCTTGAGCCTACAGAACCCCTCAGCATTCCCCCCCCCAAAGGAAAGCAATGGCGGCAAAGGGGAGGAAAGCAGGAACCTTCCTGCCAATGAGGCAGTTTAGGCAGATTAAAAATCCAATGCATCATCTCACAGTCTTACAGTCCAATGGCCAAAGTTGGGTGTGGGGCTTGTTTGTGTCTGATCTCTGTATTATGTAGAGGCATTTGCAAGAGCCTCAATGGGGGAGAGGGACCTTTGTGGAATATAAAGAAGATGGGCCAACTTTAATATCCAGAGGCGATTTAGGATTGGTTCTAACCCCTCCCCCTCCCCAAAATATCAGTTGCTTGATGTTTTTTGGCAGGATGTGTGGGTGTGTTCTCAGCTGTTACTTCTAACATGGTGCCATCATTTGTGCCCACTCTCTGTGTGCCCCCCCAAACCACCCCCCTTCCTGCTTGTGAGCTGGAGGATCTGTCTATCCCAGCTGAATGCAAAGCTGCTTCCAAGGAGCCTGGCTGAGGGGTGGAAAGGTAGAGGGGTGCTTTCACTACAGGATCATGTCTCCTTGAGCATGGCACTGAGTCTGAAGTTTTAGCCCCAGCAGAGCACAGGGCCACTGACCGCCAGGCCTCCCAGAGCGCTGAGCTGTTCCTGCTGGACTGAGCACCTGAGCTGAGCGGCTCCTTCCAGCCACCCCCCCTCCTTCCTGGGCACGGGGCCTCTTGCCCTCTTGGACACTTTCTCTGGCGGATTCCCCCCGGGGCCTGCTCTTATTTAACACAGCAATTTATCTGGGCCTGCTTCCTTGTTCCAATGGGATTAGGGGATCAGAAATAACAGGGAAGATTAAGGGGTGAAGATGGCAGTCCAGCAGCCTGATCCTCTTAGTGCCTGAACTCTAACTTGTGGAGCGAGAGGATGCAGGAGAGGGAGAGTGGCCGGAGAGTGCGTCAGCGCTGGGGACACGTTGCTCTCTGTCCCCAGGGGACCCCGTCCGGGAGACCCCATCCTGGGACACAGCCACTTGGTCTGCCCCAGTACTTGTCCTCTCTGCTCTCTCTCTCTGTGTATGTGAATGGCAGCCCTGCACTGGAGGGACTTCACAACTGTGCTCACAATTATGGGGCAGATGGCCTAAAACGCTTGCACAGTGTGGAGGTTTAATGTTGGACTAGGACTGGGTAGAGCCAGGCTCAAATCCCCCTAAGCACCCAGGGCTGCTTCCTCTTAGCGGCCTAATCCTTTCTAGGGTGAAATGGGGGGCGCTGGGCACTTTGGAGGGCTGGATCAACCCCTGTGCCAAGGACTCTGCAGAGCAGGCCCTGCTTCCAGCCAGTGGAATGCCCCAGGGCTGCCAACGCAGGCTCTGCAAAGTCCAGGCAAGCAAATGCAGCACATAGGCAGAAAAACAGGCAGGACTGTGTAGCTTGGGGGCCCAGCACCTGACCCAGGTTCAGTCCCTGTCAGCATTGCCAGTTAAAAAAGAGGCTAACGGTCTGCACAGTGTAAAGCAGTCAGGAACATAGGAAGGTGCCTGATGCACGCTCAATAATAATACTAATTAATAAGAATGTTATTATTTATACCCCACCCATCTGGCTGGGTTTCCCCAGCCACTCTGGGCGGTTTACAGCATATCTAAAAACATAAAACATCAAGTGTTAAAAGCCTTCCAATACAGGGCTGCTCAGACCTTCCTCTGTCCAGTTTTGTGTTGCCTGAAGGACTGGGTCTATGCTTATAGCACTGCCAGTGGTCAGGGATGATGGGAGTTGTAGTCCAGCAGCATCTGGGGGGCCACGGCTAAAGAGCACTGCCCTACGCAGGATCTCTCCAGCGTCTCTGATCATTTGCTGTATCTTTGCATGGTGCTCACGCTCCTGTTGCAAGCCACCTTGGATCAGTCCTGACCCACCAGGTGAGACCCAGTGGGGTAGGCAATGCTGAGCTGGCTGGACCAGTGGTCTGACCCAGTCCAGGGCTGCTTCCTGTGTCCCTGCCTACCTGCTTGCTGAATCTTCACTGATACTGTGATGTCCCTCCTCCTTCAGTACCAAGTGGGGCAGCTGTACTCCGTGGCAGAAGCCAGCAAGAACGAAACTGGCGGTGGCGAAGGGGTGGAAGTCCTGGTGAATGAGCCCTATGAGCGCGATGGGGAACGTGGGCAGTACACACACAAGATCTACCACTTGCAGAGGTATGTGGCAGAGATGCTGTAGGCAGGGTGGGTGTTGGCCAGCAGAGGCCTTGCTTGGTCTTCCTGGGGAAGGGGTGAACTCCACTGCTTTGCGGTCTCTTTGCCTTTGGGGAGAGGAGGGTAGTTGACCCCAGGCTCTGTCTTGGGAAGGCAGCCCCTGTCAGAGGAAGGAGCCCTCTGGCCAGAGTTCTGAGCAGCCTTCCAAGTGAGCTTAAGGGGTGGCTGGAGGAAGTGCTTGTTGGGGGGGGGGGTTGGATCTTGGCCCCTCAAGTGACACACAGATTCATCCCTCCCCCTTGCAGTAAGGAAGCTCTTCTGGGTGTTTGTTCAGCCCTAGTAGTTCTGCTTTTCTGCATGTTGGGCTTGTTGCTGCTTGTGCCCAAGGAAAGCAGTGGGTCCCCTTCCTGCTTCCTGCTGGGCAACTCTTCTTGTGGCACTCCTTGCCACAGCTCCTTTTTGGGTGGGGGTATTGCTTTGATCCCAGCTGTTCGAGTGACCCCCAGGAAGCCTGCAGGCCCATTGGAGACGGCCACAGCCTAGGCACTTGTGAGCTGAGGTTCTGGCCTGGTGATGAGCAGACTGGGGAGACAGAGAGGAGGAGTCACAGCTGGGTGGGGGGAGGACGTGGGGAGTCCACAGAGAGGGGCTCCCTCTTGACCCCTTTACAAAGCAGCTTGCTGTGCAGTGAGCCCTTTGGCTTTCCTGCAGCTGTGGAGAGCAGCAGGTGAGTAATGGAGGTGGGGGGGGGGTCAGTCTGAGGTCCTGGGCCTGAGCACTGCTGGCTGGGAGTGGCTTCAAGTCTGTTGCCTTTTTCTGCAGGGCTGGTGGCTCTTCTCAGCTTTGTGTGACCACCTGGGTGTTGTTTCAGCCTTTGGGTGTAGGGCATTGTGTTTGTGGCATTTGTCACATGTTTGCTGGCTGTTGCAGTGGTCAGTCAGAAGACCAGAGGCCCCAAAGCATCCTGGGCTTGTCTGTCTTTGGAGCTGGGCTGTGTGTGCAAGATGCCGTTCAAAGACAGCTGTCTTCTGTTGCTCATTTCCTGCAGCAAAGTCCCTCCCTTTGTGAAGATGCTGGCCCCAGAGGGAGCCTTGAACATCCACGAGAAAGCCTGGAATGCCTACCCTTTCTGCCGGACCGGTGAGTAGCCTTGCGCTCTGTGGGGCGGGACACCCCCTCATCTATTTGGACAAGTGCAGGCAGGGCCAGGCTTTGGGGACCTTTTGTACAGACGTTCCTAAGCTGCAACTGAGATCACTTTCCCTCCCTGGGATGGGCAGCTGTCTTGTGAGGCCAGCCAGAGTTCCAGGGCTTTGGTGCTGGAGAGAAACATCCGTTCTGCTTCCTTGTATAAACCACAACAGGGCTTGTCTGATGGATACCTGGGCTGATCCTGCCCAGTTGATCATCCAGGCAGGACTCTCCCTGCTCCAAATCAGCCCTCGAGAGGGAGATTCCTGGGGATCAGGCAGGGCTGAGCGAGCCAGTTTGGAGGAGCTTGCGGAGGGTCCTCTTCGTGCCTTGGCATGTGAGGGCGGGGCTGGAGCACTAGGGCAGCTGCTGGCTCCCTGGTGCAGTGGCCAGGAGGAACATCTGCCTTGGTAGCCCTGGGGGAAGAGCTTGGGCCAGCTGTCCTGGCGAGAATCACAGTTTGTCTCTGGCTTAACACATTAGCACTTAGCCTGAGACAACAGGATTGCTGCCAGGGCATGGCCAGTGTGTCCTGGCACTAATTGGTGCCCCTTTCCTGCCCAGCATTTCACGGCTGCCCGATTGGCTTTCCTCTGGGCAAACGTTCTTGCTCCTGAAAACTTCACAGGGTCCCTTGGCCTCAGGTGCTTCCCCCAAACCATGGACTAATGGGCTTCTCTTGTAGGGAAAACAGCAACCTTGTTCCTTTCCAGCAGCTGCCAAGCTATGCCACTGGCAGGCCAGCACATAGCTCAGCACTTCTGTTTTCCAGGCCTGCCATGTGCCATTTGGGTGGGAGAACGGTGTAGCCACCAGGCTTGGTTGGTGCAGGAGCTGCAGCCGCTGCTCACGCAGGTCGCAGGGGGCCTTGCTGCCTTCGCCCGAGTTTTCCAAGGGCAGAGAAGGCACACTGGTTGGGGGCCCAGGCCGTGGCCTCTTCTGGCCGTGGGTCCTTGCATTGCTCAGGCCTCCCTGGGGGAAACATCCGTTGCTGCTCCTGCCCTGGACCAGAGTCTGTGGAGGCAGCCTAGTTGGGAGGGGGAGCTGCACCTCCACCTGGACTTGCGGCAGTGCTGCATCCAGGGCAGGCCCCACTTTGTGGCAGCTGCGCAGGGCTAGGGATGACTTAGTGGGGATCTTGGGACACTGCAGTTCTTCATTTCCTGGAAGAAACTAGTAAACTGTGAGAGGCCCATCCTTGAGAGTTGGGCAGCTGTGCTCTGATTCAGGAGCGCTGCCCTGTGAACCTCCGCTCTCTCTTCCTTGCTTTAAGTTGAGAACGACACACCCAGCATGCTCTGGGACTGCGCCAAGGGAACTGCCATGACAGCTTCTTGTCATGGTACATTCCCAGGTGTTCCCTTGTGAAAACTTGTAGTTTTCAGGACCTGGCTGATCCTGAAAAGGTGGCGTTAATTCCTCAGAAGTCGCTGCGCTTTGAGCAGCCGTCTGATGCAGGGCGTTGAAACCCTGGCATCTGCCTGTGAGCTTCAGCTCCTCCTCTCCAGAATGGAAAGAGTGGCGGTGGCTGGTGCAGATGCCCGGCCTGTCACCAGATCCACCGTGCCCTGGCTCATGAATAATGGAGCTCTGCTATCAGAAGCATCTGATTACTGGCAGCCGGCGCTGGACTTGGTGTGCTGGTTTTGGTTACCACACGGTGGAATGTGAAGAGCTGGCCTGGCCTGGGAGGCAGCTCTTTCCCCCTGTGCAGGATTGGAGCGGGGAGAGAAGGAGAATGTCCTTATGCGCAAAGTGGAGAAGGCCTGGCAGGCAGCAGTCGCCTCACCAGACTTATTCCATCTTCTCATCCAGCAGAGCCTCAACGCTGGTTCACCAGGCGACTGGGACATTTCACCCATCCTGCAGCAGGGAGGGGGGCCCTGTGGCCCTCCAGATGTTGCTGGACTCCCAATGTCCATCAGCCGCAGCCAGCCAGCAGAGGAGAGGAGGAGGAGGGAGCCGGGGATCCCCACCCCAGGGATGGGGATGGCTTAGTGGTGCATGTTTGGTTATTGTAAGGGTTGAGTTGAGGAGTGCCCTGTCAGTGCAGACCATGAAGGGCTGTGGTCCACCTTGTTATAGGGGAGCTTCCTGGGTGAACCCACAAGGCCCCTCCTGCTCTGAGATGTGACACCCCCCACCCCTGTAAACAGAGCAATAGAGCCGGTGCCCCCTCTGGAAAGTGGAGGCTGGAGCAGGAGCCCCAGGCAGTGCTGTTGATTCAGAGGCAGGTAGGAGCAGAATGACCCAGGAGCATATCCAGGGCTGTGGGGAGGGTTTGGGGCAGCAGGAGCGCTTCCTTCTGGCAATCCATTTGCCCTCCAGGCACCACTGGGCTACATGCATGGGGATGGCGGGATGGGGCAGAGTTCCTGTTGCATCTCCAAACTCTTCTCTCTCTCATGAAAGCCGTCTTTCTCTTTCCATGTGCCGATTTCTGGAGCAGTTATTACGGTAAGTGTGGCTTCCTCCCTCCTTCAGAGCGGAGGTGTATGAGTGATTGGGGAGGCTACTGGGATGTCCCACAGCTAGGTGGGGTTTGCAGAGGGACTGCACCCTCATGATGTGTAGCCCCTGCTTTGCACACAAAAGGTCCCAGCTGGCAGAAGACCCTTCTCTCTTTGAGCTCCTCGGGTGGGTGGGTGCTGCTGCTGCTGCTGCCAGTCAGTGTGGGCAACACTGAGCTCGAGGGACCAAAATTCTGACTCGCTTCCTCTCTGCCTGTGAGCAGCTGCTTGACCCTTCAGGGGTGAACTTTGCTTCTTTGAATTCAACAGTTGGTGTCCCACCACAGCCTCCTGCCCGCCCCCCAGCCCTGTTCTTATCCTAGGCCAGCTGAGATCCTCCCGGCCACTTGCTCCAACCGGCCCTCCCTGTCCTGTGGCCTTTGCCCTTCCTCCGCTGCTCAGCAGGGGCCATTGGGGCCCCATCCTGGCCACTGCATCCTGTGCCCTGAGTGCTTTGGTTTATACACTCAGTGTCTCGGCCGGTCCTGGCAGGCCCTCAGTCAGCCCCTCTAGGAAGTGGGTGCCCTGGCGATGGATTCCAGGCAGGGCAAAGAAGTTGTGGGTGGGCTGGCTCCCTCCGGCTCTGGCCTGCTAGCCAAAACCCTGGAGAGCCTCTACCAGCCTTTGTCCTGGGGCAGGGGACCAAGGCTCTGACTGGCAGCTCCAGGCATTCTTTGAGGGTTCTAGTCAACTACACTTTGCCCCCAACAGGGACTGTTTGTCTCTTAGCTGGAAAAGCACTGCAACATATTTAAAACTACTCCATTCTCATTTTGTGATAGATAAAACAGTGCAGGTTAAATGTTAGCAGGCACAGAGTTCTGAGATATTTGCCAAATAACGTAAGAGCAAGTTTTCTTAAAATGTGATGTGATCCCAGCCTGTGAGAGAAAGTTGCCTGACCCAGCTTAAGAAGCCAATGGGGAAAGGAGAGCAAGCAGACAGATCCGCTGCCCCTAGGTTGAGTCTGGGAAAGGTGTATGCTCCCACTTGCATTTCCTAATTCCCAGCTGGTAACGGAATCTTCTCTCTTTGGCAGAATGAGTACATGAAAGACGACTTCTTGATCAAAATTGAGACCTGGCACAAACCGGACCTTGGCATGCAGGAGAACGTAAGTGCCCTTGGCAGGAACGGCCCCTGTGGCTGGCTCTGCGTCCCGGAAGCGGGTGGCAAGGAGATGGCTCTGCAGAGCTTGCGTTCTGGAGGTGGCTAAGTGCAAAGAATTTAAAGGAAATTTAATTCCTATTTAATTTAAAGAAAAGCACTAAAACTTGGAAGGGGGGCACGGAGACATCACGCAAACCTTCCTCCTTTGTGCTGCCTGCAGGTTCACAAACTGGACCCAAATGAATGGAAGAATGTAGAAGCCGTCTATATCGACATTGCAGACCGGAGCCAAGTGCTTTCAAGGGTACGGCAGCCGAGTGTGAGAGCTGGCTTGGGGTGGGTGTTCAGGGGAAGGGCTCCTCTTGGGCTGCAGGCGGGTGGGGGCTTTGGGGGGGCGCGTGCTTTGCTTGGCTGGAGAAAAGCAGCTGCCTCTGTCGGGGGCTGTTTCCAGTCAGCCGAACTGGGCCCTGGGCATAGCCACAAATAGCCACTTCAGAATTGTCTGGCTGACTGTGACCTTGAGTTTTCCCTCAGAGCTCTGCAGCCGCATAGCTTACAAATGAAAGAATTGGCTTAGCCACAAAAACCACTTAGACTTCTGATTTCTGTGGGCATTTTGTGTAGGCTTATAGGAGAGCAAGAGGTTCCTTTTTTCTTTTCTTTTTATTTGCGAGCGCTGCGAAGGGACCATAAATCCTAGCATAAATCGCTGTTCCCTTGTTCAGGATTGTACTTGGCAGGGAGGCTGTGCCATGCATTGAGTGGAGAGAAAAGAGGGGTGCTGTCCGTCTTCCATTCCCTGGGGGGCCTTTGGGATTAGGAGCTCAGGCCAAGGCGGAAATGCCCAGCTTGGGTTGGGGCTTCTTCCTCCTGGTCCCCAGTGCAGGGAGCTACAAGGCAGCCTGGGATGTCTTGCCCCTGAGCAGCTGCTGCAGCCCTCGATACTGCAGCGGAAGGGGGCAAATTGAACTCCCCTGAGCTCCTTGCTTTCCAGGAAGCAAAGGAGACGGCTTTGCACCCTTCTTTGGAGGTAGGTGTTACCTTCCTTTGCTGTAACCTGCTCCCTGTTGTATCTGCTCCAGGATTACAAGCCAGAAGAAGACCCATCAAAGTTTAAATCCACCAAAACAGGGCGTGGCCCTTTGGGGCCCAACTGGAAGGTATGTGTGGGCATTGGCGTCGTTCTGGGTGCTGTGCCAAATGGCAGTGGTCCTTGGAGAATAGGGGCTCTGTAGCTGCCAAGTGTTCAGGCTGCTTCATAGCTGATGGAAGGTGGCTCAGGACTGTCTTCCTTGAGACTTAAATGGGGGCTTCCTGACTCACAGCCAATACTCTAGACATACTGGACCTGCTCTTGTGGGTTGGGTTGCCGGAAGTATAAACATTGAATGAGCGGAGGGAAGGAAGAGGGGAGGGCTGGCCGTGCGGCTGGTTTGAGGCCAAGGGCTCCATTCTGAGGACTCCTCTCTTGTGTCTGCAGAAGGAGCTGGGCAAGCAAGCCGACTGTCCACACATGTGTGCTTACAAGCTAGTAACGGTCAAGTTCAAGTGGTGGGGGCTGCAGAACAAAGTCGAAAACTTTATACAGAAGGTGAGTGAAAGGTCATCCCCAAAGGCCAACAGGACGTAATTGGGGAAGGCGGGTGAGATGGTGCAGCCCTCAGCCTTCAGAAAAGGGCTGGGTGAGGAAACTCCCCTTTCATCGCTTGGGTGTTGGTGTGCTGTGGCTTTGCCAGGCATGCCACATTATTCTCTTGGAGCTGGAGCAGCCACACACCAACTGCAGGCAGGCAAATGAAGCCCTGCCACGTTGCCCTCCTTGTCGTGAGGCCAGAGTAGTCAGCTCTGGCCTGTTCATATCTGGATTGCTGTTGCTTTGCCTTTGGCGAGTGCACACAGCTTTCCTTTACAGCCAGCAAAACCTGTGCCTGCCTCAGAAGAGTTACAAGCCAAGGGCTGAGATGGCCTTTTGTGCCCAGCAAGATGAACAGGCACTGTAGGGCCCATCTTCCTTCTGCTTTGTGTATCGGAGCTCTCGCATTCTTGCGCTTGCCTGCAAGAGCTCAGAACAGTCCATCGCTGAACGAGGCCAAGAATATTGGAACTGACTTCTGGCAGGGAGCAACGTGGTGCTGCTCCCTTGAGGGGAGTGGGGAGGCATGACTCAGCTGCATGGCTCAGCATGCCCTGCTGCACGCTGGCTGTGCATGGCTCTTGCGCTGGAGCTCTGAGCTCTTCTTCCTTCTCTTGTAGCAAGAGAGGCGGCTTTTCACGAATTTCCACCGGCAGCTGTTCTGCTGGCTTGATAAATGGGTTGACCTGACCATGGAGGACATTCGCAGGATGGAGGACGAGACGAAGAGGCAGCTGGATGAGGCAAGTGGAAGGGACTTGGTCTGCTGGGCCTCATGTCCCCCAGAGTGATCAAGGACTGGGGGCGGGCAAGTGGCCAGCAGCTCTGCTTTCCTCGCCCAAATGCCTGAAGTTCTTGCTCCTTTTCTCTGTTGGATGCTTTGTGCGTGACACAAGGCTCTGCTGAGGTCTCTCACTTCAGGAGATCTGCCCACTTGGTTGTGCTGCTCCCTGGCCTAATTTTGCAAAAGACCAAAAATCTCCTTTTCTCCTGCTGCAGATGAGACAGAAGGATCCCTTGAAAGGAACATCGGCTGCAGATGACTAGCGTGGATTCCTCTTTGCACGGTATGTCCACATCTTCGGGGCTGCCTGCAAAGGCTAGAAAAGAGGTGATGCCACAAATATGGGGACAGGGTGCTTCTGGCATGAGCTGCGTTGCCCCTTGGATCCTGTGTTGGCTCCAAGCGTAAATATCAAGAGAAACATCTGTGCCAAGTGCAATAAATTCTTGGTGCAAATGTTCTTTGTGGGCTAGGCTGCAGGAGGCTTTTGGTGTGTGCATGGGGTGTCTGAGTCTGCTGCTGGCTCTCCAGGATTGCACAGTCGACTGTACCCTCACTGTTGAAACCGTGCAATGTCATCCCTGACAGAAAAGGCGCTCTGCGTTCCCCCTCCTTAAAAAATGACTGCCAAGATACTCAGGAGTGTTTAATAAATCCAGCTACCCAGCAGAGTTTTCCCACTTGGAAGATCGCTTTCAAGCTGCTGAAGTAACCCAGTTTCTCTCTTTCTTTCCTTAAGTTTGCAAAACAGCCAGCAGGAAGGCCCAGGAACTCCGCCCTCTTGACCAACGGACCATCTCTGGATCAAGCCCTCCTATATCCAGTCAGCAGGCGACTTCCAACCTCCCCTAGCTAACTCTAGTGGCCCTTACTATTGTGAGCAAATAGACAGTCCTCTGGTCCTGAGCGCTCTGGCCTTGGCACCTGGGCTGGAGGCGCTTCCTGGGGGATGGCTGCACCTGTGACACAGCCGCCTTCCCCAGAAGAGTGTTCAGCCCGATTCCCATGTGGCTCTTTGATTTCCAAGTGACCGTTTTAGCTGAAATAGTCTTGTGATGTGGTGATTTAGATTTCATATGTATGTATATATCTATATTTTTCCTTTGAAACACTGGGATAAACTGCTGCCTTTGTTTCTTCACCTTTCTTTGTTCATTTGTGGAGATGGGAACTCAGTATTAGAGGGTGCCAGGCCAGCCTTTTTGCTCCCTGAATATCACGGTGATGGGCAGGGAAGATTGCTACTAGCAGCGCCCTGGTCTTGAAATGCACCTGCATCAGCCTCTGCTCCTTGCCCAGGTTCTGCCTGCTGAGCCCCTTCCAGTGTGGTCCTCAAGGTCCACGTTGCTGCTTTTGGGGTGGTGGGAGCAGGTGACTTAGTTGGCCTGCTAAGAAAAGAGTCCTGGGAATCCTCCACCTTCCCCTTTACTACAGTAGACGAGCTGAATGGTCTCTTAACCCGACCACCAAACAAATTGCACAAGCAGAATCCCGTTCTTTGGTTGTTTCATGCTCAGGCGCTGCTTGTGTTGGCCGTTTGTGCTGCTCCTGAGCAATAAGGCCCGTAGCACAGAGCAGTGGCACTGCAGAGGGGATGATGTGTCTCTCTCGGTTGCCAGGAGCTGCAGGTCATGGCCAGAAGCTGGCTGAGCTCTTTGCTGCTGAGGAGGAGCCTGTCAGTTGAGGGGCTTCTGAAGCCCACTTGCCTGTGGGCTGGCAGCTGCTTAAGACAATCACAGGAGCAAGAGCGGGTTGAACAAACACTGCTGGCTTCGCTCAGGAGCTGGTGGGAGCAGAGCTGAGGCCATGCCTTGGTGTGGCAGCCTCTGTAGCCGGGTCTCCTCCCTTTCTCCCTCCAGAGCAAGCTCTGCGCCTTGAAGCAGTGGCCCTTGCCAGACAGAGAGGGTGGGAGACAAGCAGGGTGACGATGGGCAGCTTTGCCTTGAGAGGAGGCAGTTTATCCCTCTTGTCCTCTTGTTTTGTCCATTTTTTGCCTTATTGATGTCCAAGTGCAATAAGCAAACTTGATCCGTTCTGGTCGCGCTCTCTTGACAGATGCCCTCTTGGTGACTTGAGGGTGCTTTGGGGGAAAGGGGCTTTTAGCAAGCTCCCCAGGCGGAGCGGGAGACATGGCTCAGCACTGGGCCTGCCTTGCCTGCCTGAGAAAGAGAAGCCCAGTGGTTGGGGCAAAGTCTGTTGGGACCAGGAATGTGTCGGGTGCTCCCTCCTCCCTCCCCTCCAGGGCAAGGAGGCCCCCTGGTTAATCTTCCTGTACTGTAAAATACTGAGAATTGGGAATTAAAACACTGAAATTTTTTTTCTTTTTCTTTTGGTAATGAAGTGTAAGAGGATTCTTATGCTTGAATGTGTTAACTGTTTCTATGGCTGTTCTTATCATTCCTGCTGCTTAAAGATTTGTTTTTTAGCTGAGAGGCTTTGTAGCTGGTGACACCACATCTCTATGGAAACAGGTGGTGACATTTTGAAGGGCGGGGGAGAAAATCAAGGGAAGATTGTGGTACGAAGGTGAAAGCTCTCATTAAAACACAAAGCTTTCCTGCTTAGCAGTAAGAGCGAGAAAAATGCAGCAAACTTCCACTCTGTGTGTCCTTTGTTCTGCTCTTTGCGTGCTGCGTTTTTTAGAGTTTGCCTCCTGACAAACTGTAGCTGAGGCACATATTCTAAGCCTTCTCTCTGCCTCCCCCCCCCCGCCCCCCATGACGACTGACCTCTTTGTTCCTTCTTGGGTGGAGGGGGGAGCCCAGCAATGGGAGCAGAGAGGGTGCTGCGGAGGGACTGCGTAACATGTTGCATTTGGCTTCACCACCCAGACCCCACCCCAACCTGTTGGCTTGGAGGAGGGTGGGTATGGTTGCTGAGCTGAGCTGAGCTGAGCTGCTCTCTCAAACACCTGCCTGGGCTTCCATCTTTGGAGCCCAGTGGGGGGACAGAGCCCCCCACCCCCACCCCACCAGCATGCTCTTGCCTTTCTGGGCTCATCCTCTGCTGGCCTCTGCAGGGACTCCCTGATCTGTTTTGGTTGGTTCCTAGTGCAACTCCTTTTTATGGCAAACACTTTGTAGACTTGATTAGATGATCTTATTGTTTCTTTAATGTGAGTTTGTGCCTTTTTTTGTCTCCCAATCTTCCAATACAGGCATATTGGAAACAAATCTAATAAAATCATAGACAGAGCATTGGCCTGCAGTCTGGCTTTTTCTTGGGTGGGTGGGAAGGAAGGAAGGAAGGAAGGAAGAATGGGGTTGTTCTGTCTCTCCCCCACCTCTGATATCTTTTAGGATGTGTGTCAGCCAGTGTGAATGACTTCTTTTTAACTGGAGCAGGGAAGCAGGCAGGAAAGCTGTGACAGCTGCTGTGCTTACTGAGCAGCTGGACTCCAGTAACCAGGGGGAAATCTCTAAGGACGACACAGCGGCGCTTGAATTAGGGAGTGGGTGGGCTTTCCTGGTTGTCCTCTTAGAAAGGCTACAGTGATTTCAGTAGAGTTGGTGACAGCCAGGGGTGGGACTTGGGGAGTGAGTGAATGAAGAAGACGCTGGGAAGGCGGCAGGAGCCGAAGGAGCGACGGGAGAAGCGTCTCCTAGCCTGCAGGAGCCCCTGATGCCTTCCTACCGCAGAAGGGGTGCTCTGCACATGTACTTGGGAGTCTAGGTCTCCCTTATCCCGCATTTGCACTCGCGCTTGGGTGTCCGGCCTTTTCTAGTGGGACAGCCCTAATTTATCTATAAAGCCAGTGCAAGGCGAGGCTCTCTGCCTTCTTGTGAGCTCCTCTGGGCTTGGAGGCCTGTCGGGCGACCTAGCCCCGCTGCCGCGTCCTAGCCGGGCCTTCCTGCAGCGCTTCTGGGCTGCGGTGCCTCCCCGGCCCAAAGGCAGCTGCGGGACGTCACGGCAAGGGGCTGCGCTCCCCCAGAGATAGGAAAGGATGCAGACGGGACCATTTTGCTGCCGGGATGGGCCACTCCCTGGGTCCCATTGAGAAGCCATGGTGGAATCTTCCTCCCTCAAGTGAGAGCAGCACGCAGAAAAGAGTGGCAGGCCGGACCGCGCAAGGCAAGCGCCCCCCCCCTCCCCGCAAAAGAAACACACGCACAAAACACCACAGGCACGTGGACGCCCCATCAAAGTGCAGGTTCTTATTTTGCGAGAAATACGTTAGCTTTACTGCGCATCTTTAGATTTTAAAACTACGCGTCCCTGCCAATGAAGTCGCCGGCCATCACTGCAGCAGAGCCGCTTGCCACAGCCTTGCAGGGTAACCTCGTGCGGATATTGCCGGCTGGGCTCAGGCCCCATGAACAGCAGCAGGCAGCAGCGACCCTCAAAACCCCGTTGACTTCTCTGCGCAGCTGCTTGTTTCTATCCGGAAGTGCAAGGCTTATGACACTCTATCCCTTTTGGGTAGCTCTGCATTCGCTACCCGTTGTTTGCATCACGTGCTCAGAACGACGCGGCCTCTTGGCATCCCAGCCAATCAGGAGGCGCGCCGACCTCGTCCCCTGCCCCAATTGGCCGGAGCGGTCACAAGAGCAGAGCGAGCTCTTTCCTCCGGTCTCGCTCGTCTCGCCCGCCTCTTCTTTCTCGGGCGGAGGCAGCCGCGATGGAGCCGGAGGAAGGACCGCAGCATCTCAGGTGAGGAAGCGGAGGGGGCCTCCTGCTGCGCCTGCGCATGCGCGCGGGGGACCCCTATTGGGAAAACTCCCCTTTGGCCCACGTGCCGCCGGCGGAGTGTCAAGGGGGTCCCTGGGCATGTGCAGAGTTCGCCCGATCCTTCCTGCCCCAAGTGGCGCCCCCCACTCCCGCTGCTCCCTCGAGGCTCTTCCGCCCCCTTGGGGTTCCCTACGAGGAGGCGGCAACCCCTCCCGAAGGATTTCGGGGCCCCGTGACCGGCCTCCCCCCGCGGACAGGCGCTCCTTCTTACAGCAAAGCCGCCGCGCGGGCAGATGCGGGGCCGCGGCTCCGGAGCGGGAGTTATGCTAATCGCCGCGGGAAGCGCGAAAGCCGATTTCGGCTCGCAAAGCACCGTCTGGGATTGGAGTCCTTCGCGGGCCGCTTATTTAGCAGGTGCTGCGCCTGCTGCCCAAGGGGCTCTCCTGCCCGCACTTTCCACATCCTCCGGGATCGGGGGCTGCCGGTGGCGCTTCTCCCTCCTCCTCCCGCGGGTCGGGGGTCTTGCGCTTGGCAGGCAACTGCGGGCTTCCGCTTAAGGTCTTCCTAACCGCGGCGCGGCACATCGCTTCCTGCCTTTGCAGCTCCTGTCTTTGCGGGGAACCTCCAGTAGATGTTGGGCTCTAGTTCCCAGCAAGCAGCGGAGTCAGTGCTCAGGGGTGATGGGAGCTGTAGTCTGACAGCATTTGGAAGGCTGTCTCTGGGCTACATCCTGTGCCCATTCTGGAGGGCTGACTTGGGCGGGGAAACAGGCCAAATATGCTTTCCCTTCCCCACACTTCTCTGACCACAAGCTAAGCTCCAACAGCCACCTCTGAACCCCCAAACCCCTTCCTAGCCAGAAGCTGTGTTAATAAAAGCCTCCTGAGGGGGTCACTTGTCAGATTTGGTCCCTGGCTTGGCAATCCCTCCGTGTGGGCACGTGCCTCAAAACCAGTGATTATACCTCCATGACACAGTGGCAGAAACATGTGATTGGCCTCAGTTAACAATAGCTTTTCATAAATCTCCAGGCTCCAGCGGCATTAAATCTTGGCGCGTGGCATGGGTGTGGGGGGTGCACCTTGAGGGCTTGCAAGGAGAGGAAGAGGACACCCCTTCCTGCCTCAGAGTTGCCTTCTAGTGCGGCTGGCGGCTTCCTTGCTTAGCTTGTGCCAGAAGCGAGGCTTAATTCTGCCTACATTGACACTGTTCTGGCTGGGGGGTGCCTTGGGTGGGGAGTGGGGCATGCCCCTCCCCTGTTGGCCCCATGGCATCTTTGCAGCCTGAAGAACCGCTTCAGGACTTGCTCTCCGTCTCCTTGCTGGACCTGGAGGGCACCCCCTCTGCCTTCCGCAGCCGCTCGGCCAGCGTGAGTAGCACGGGCTCCAGCGGGCGGCTGCAGCTGCGGCAGCGAGTGGCACAGCTCATGGCTTGCGTGGAGGACGTCGGCTCCGATGACGAGATCCACGAGGAAGTCTCACGCACCATCGACGAGGCTTTTCTGATCTGTGGGAAAATGCAGAAGCAGAAGCTTCAATGGATCAGGTGCCCTTCCCAGGCAGACAGGCTCTCTCCAGCGGGGCTTTGGTGTTTTTAGGGCAGGATTACAGATAATAAGGCATGAGGAGGGGAGAGATAAGTGGGATGATGAGGTAGCTGTGCCGGACAGGAGCCTGTCCCCACCTGTTTGTACTTCAGCTGCACTGCCTTTTGTCTGTCTCTGAAGGTTGCACTTGGTGACTTGGAACGTGGGCACAGCTTCTCCCCCTCCTGATGTCACCTCTTTGCTGCAGCTCAACTCGCAAGACCGGGAAATGGACATGTATGTCATTGGGTAGGTATTTTGGGAACTAGAGCTGGGGCTCTTTTGGGGGATATCATCCTGGTCATGCCATCTGCAGAAGCAAGGAGGCCGCCTTCATGAGCATGGTGCTTCTTGAGATCTTTTGCAGAAGATCTCTGCAGGTCTCTGGACGTAGGGGGAATGTGGCACAGGTGAGAGATCTCATTCAAGAAAAGGGGCAGCCATTCAGGATTGTGTGGACTTCAAGAAAGAATGCTCTTGGTGTGTGATTTCACCGAGTAGTACTGAGTAGTCAGTACTCAGTGTGCTAAGATGGCATCCAGAATTGTGCCACCGTGTAGTGATGCACCCTTCCTCTGCTTTCACTAGGGCACGGGTGTGCATGTGGATGCAGGCGATGGGTTAAAAGATTAACAAACATCTTATTGGACAGCAGCCGCTCCTGCTCTTAGTGTTTCCCAATAGGTCTGGGTACTTTTTGTCAAAATGAGATGTAAGATTACCTGGGTTAACCCTGGAGTGTTCAGTTTACAGGAGGTGAACTCCAAGATTGTGAATTTCCTGTCCGACATGGCCTTTGATGATCCTTGGAGTATTTTCTTCATGAATGTTCTTTCTCCTCTGCGCTATGTCAAGGTATGGTTATATTTCTTTGTCTATTGGTGGTCTCTGGCTTACATTTTCCTGATGAATATTCTGGCATGTGAGGTGTCCTGTCATTTGGGCGTGGCCCTGCTTCCTTCCTGACCAGCAGACAGTCATAGATCTGCTGCAAGTGCTCCAGAGTTTGCATTCAGCATAGGAAGGGCACGTTGGGAGAGCATTCTCAGTAACTACCTGCTCCTCCCAGGGACTCGCCAAAGCAGAAACCATTCAAGGCTGGCTTTGGAATTAAGTGTTGTAGAATTGTCTCTGATGCAAGATGTAGTCACAGTGGCTCTGTGCTCCCTCCACTGGTCTGGAGGCAATAAGTGCCTCTGAATACGGTGAATTGCAAGTAGGGAGAGTATTTCTGCTGTTTTCAGGTCCTGCTTACGGGGATCAGGTTGGCCACTATGGGAAACAGGGCAGTGGGCTAGATGACCCCCTTTGGCCTGATCCAGTTGCTGAAGGACCTTCTTATGTTCTTTTGATTTCAAGAATGTTCTAGTCTGGTTTGATTCCAAAAGGCCTACCAACCACCTAGAATTGCAGTGGCTGTGCATTAAATAAATAAGACAAGGCTACAATTTTACTGTTTCCTGTGCTTGGTCCCCAAACACTACTCCACAGCCAGAGTTCTGTTGAGCATTGCACTGGCTTTGGTCAGATGCTCCCCAGTGCCTTTATCAGGGCTGGGCAGGAAGAGCTTCTTGGTACTGCCTGACTTCCATTTATCTCAAATTCCGTCAAGGATGGAGGAAGCAGAAGCTTTCCTTGGCCCTCAGGGGAGATGCAGTCACCTTCCTTTAGCCAAGCGAGCAGGGTTTGGACTCCCTTCCCAGGCCTGGGATTTCCTGGGGCATCAAGCACCATCTGCTACTGGCTTGTGGTCTGAGATAATAGAAGATGATCCTAACCTTTTCTGGGGGGTCGCTAGTGTTGTTGTTTTTTTAAATCTCTTCTGCTTGCAGGTATCTTCCATACGCATGCAGGGCCTCCTCCTCCTGGTCTTTGCAAAGCAGCCTCACGTCCCCTTCATACGGGACATTCAAAGCCAGTTCACTCGCACTGGTCTCTATGGATATTGGGTAAGCAGCTCACTGTGTTTTCCAGACATTTTAACGGCTTTTCAAATTGCAACTGAGTCTTGGCTTCTGCATGTTGTCTGCGGTGGCTTTAGTGAGGAATAAAAGAACGTATGTAATTTTACTCTTTTTAGTAAAGTTTTAAAACATTTTGTCTGAAGTTATAAACTTGTCAAGGGCTACAGAGATTAATCTGTATGATGATGCAGGATTGGACCACATCAGAGCAAAAAGTGCTGCCATCCCTGGTGCTGGCAAGTTTGCTCCTCGCTTCTGTACCCAAAGTACAGTCTGATTCTTGGCTACCTATTTAACACTCATGGTGGCATACTTCTCTGTTGTCTCTGTTCTCTGATTCCACTGTTCCTTTCTTGTCTTTGAACAAGTTTGGGATTGACCAGGGCTTTTTTTTTAGCTGGAACTCAGTTCTGACACCTCTCAGGTGGGCACCATTGCCATTATAAGAGAACAAACGAGGTGTTCCTGATAAGTTCCGACACCTCTTTTTCTAGAAAAATAGCACTGTGTTTGACGAATATTTATGAATGGTAGGTGTTGCTTCTGAGATGTACCTGTAAATGGAAACAAGTTCAATGGAAACAAGTCTCAAAACAGCCTCAAGCGCTGTTGTTGTGTGATTTGGGGGGCCTGATCTGTCGGTGCCTTGGCTTCTTATGTCTTGTAGGGAAACAAGGGGGGCGTCACCACTCGCATGTCTGTTTATGGACATACCATCTGTTTCCTGAACTGCCACCTGCCAGCTCACATGGAGAATGCAGGACAGCGGTTGGATGACTTTGAGCATATCTTGGAGATGCAGCAGTTTGAAGGTGAAAAGATTCCCAACGTCCTGGATCACGAGTGAGTGGCAACTGAATCTGGCCGAGGCTAATCCTAACCCTAACCCTAACCCTGCTGTCTTGCTTCTAGGAAAAGAGGACCCAGCTTATCGTTGTCCATTTAGTTTAGGGAGCCCCTCTGATAGCTTTGAACCCAAAGTGAGAGCATCCGGAAGACGGTTATTTCATGAAGATGGTGGTGGTGATTAATTTGTTGCTGTTTCCACAAAAGCAACTCAAAGTGGTTTACAAAAATGAACATTAAAAACAATCTAAAATGTTCATCAATAAAATGTGGATTCAATTCAACTTATCCCAATAAAAAGCTGAGCAGAAGGCCACAAACTTACTTGACGTTCCAAATTCCCAGGTAAATAACAATTTTTTTGCCCAACTCCTAAAAAGAGATAGTGGTTTTGGAATTTTGTAGTTTAGGGTTTATTCAGAGCTCCACAGAAGTCCATTCAAGGGAACAAAATTCCTGGAGGAAGAGGAGGTCCTCAAGCAGAACAGCACTTGGTCTCACTCCCAAGCTTGGAAGTCTTCCCTTTTGCTCTGAAGCAAAGGGAGGGAGGGAAGGTGCCTGGACCAGAGAGGAAGGAGTCCATTTTGAGCATTGTTCTGGCAGCTCTTTGGGGAGCCATTGTAAGTAGTGAGCCTGATTCCCCCCTGTTGTGTCACTTTCAAGACTAAGTGATGCTTCCTAATGGGGAAAAAAACATGCAGTTCAAAGCGAGCGAGAGGACAGATAACTGCACAGTGGTGAAAGAGAATGGAGAGCTACAGAGTAAAATGTGCTCCTGAGATATCATGTGCAGATGAATCTGCTATGTCTGATGTCTGCCTTGCAGCTTTCGCCTGTTTTTCATAAGCAGTTATTTCTTAGTAATACCCCTCCCCAGCAGTTATTTCTGAGTAATACCCCTCCCCACCCTCTCACTATATATCAGGGTCTGGTGACTTCTGTTTCTGTGTATCTGAAGAAGTGTGCATGCACACGAAAGCTCATACCAAGAACAAACTTAGTTGGTCTCTAAGGTGCTACTGGAAGGAATTTTTTTTTTTTTTTTTTGTTTTGACTATGACAGACCAACACGGCTATCTACCTTTAACAGTTATTTCTTGTTTCTTCTCTGTGAAGCATTCTCTTCTGGTTTGGTGACTTGAACTTCCGGATTGAAGATTACGGCCTGCATTTCATTCGAGAATCAATCAATAACAGCCGATTCAGCCTTTTGTGGGAAAAGGACCAGGTACTACCTCCAAGTTCTGTTCTCTTCGTTCCTGTGCAGGCGCTTTCTTCTCTCTTCTGGCTTCCCCTGATGGAAGACCCTACAATTTCTCCTGCTGATTCCACCCACCCATGACTCACCCCCCAAATGTCACTTGGCAACAAATCTGAATATTTACAATTTGTTCCCATAATATTTTGCCATATCTATTTCACAATTGGCTCTAAATTTCCTCCTGGGAAGTTGTGAAACTTGCCTGTCCCATTCCATATCAATTTCTGTGGAGTAAAATGACCTTCATGTGGATCTCCTTTCTGAATTGAATGTGGATCTGAATTGAATGTGGACCTTCATGTGGATCTCCTTTCTGAATGAATGTGGATCTCCTTTCTGAGAAAGAAAGAAAGAAAGAAAGAAAGAAAGAAAGAAAGAAAGAAAGAAAGAAAGAGGCCTCTAAGAGGAGGCTGCAGAACTTCTCATATGTAGGATTCTTTTAGTTGGGCCTGGTTGCTGCTTTGCATTTCTATTATTCCTTTCTTTTTATTTATTCAGCTTAACATGGCTAAGAAGAAGGAACCCATTCTTCAAGAATTCATGGAGGGGCCCCTGAAGTTCAAACCCACCTACAAGTTTGACCTGTACTCAAATGACTATGACACCAGGTAAATGCTGGTTACCCCCACAGCACACACATCTTGGATGTATGACCAGGCTGGTGAAGGTGAATAAGCAGCCCACCTGAGAAGAAAGCGGGAGGCAGTTTGGGGAAGGAGAGAGCTGACCCTGGCCATCTTAGTCTGAGGAGGCTCTTCATCAGTGACTTGGCTCAGTCCTCCAAAAGAGCTCCAGTGGAATAGGTGTTTGGGATTTTTGCACTAATGTCTGTTTCTATTTCAGGGGGCAGAAGACGCTCTTTTGGTTTAAGTAAGGCGATTTTGATGCCCTCCTTTCCAAATCTTCAGCATTTTAGACTATTAGACTATTAGCATTTCAAACTTGCTGCTCTTTTCTCTCCAGCTGCTGGAGGCTGATCCTAACCTGCTAATTGGCATGATGGACCTGAAATAAAAAAGAGCCTCTTGCATCTGGGTGCAACGGAGAGTTTACCCCACAGTGATCAATGGGGATGAAGGAAGCAGCTGTTCTCCAGCATGATAGCCCTTGTGGATTCAATTTTGTTGGCTCACTAGGTTTGCTTTCTTGCCTGCCTGCTGGGGCTCCTCAGAAGTCAGGATAGGAAATGCTTCCACAAGGCACAAAAGGGCTCTGCTGGCTGCTATTTAGTCAGCTCAGCAGCTTAAAAAGGGATTCGTAGGTTGCTCAGCTGCCCCTTGGGTAGCTTAATCCCTTCAAAGAGACCCAGGTGGGGAATGGAGCGAACAGGTCTGATCTTGAGCTACTGGCAACTCCGGTGGCAATAAGAGTTTAGTGCTGCCGAGCAAACTGTCTTCTTCCCACATCTTTCTATGATAGAATTATAGAGTTGGAGGGGATCTAAATGGTCATCTAGCCCAACCCCTTGCAGTGCAGGAATCCTTTGCCCAAAGTGGGACTCGAATCCATTACCCTGAGATTAAAAGCCTCATGGTCTATCGACTGAGTCCTCTGAGAATGACCAGGCAGCCCAGGCTATATGTCTCCTGGGGTTATGACCATTTCACTCTGAAGAAACAGCAGAGTTTTTGAAAAACTACCCAGGATCAGGGCCAGAAATGCAGGTGGCACAAACTTCAAAGTGGGCAAACCTCTCCTGAGCACTTGACGCTCTCATGACTTACCATGAGGGCCATTGTAAATGTAAAGCTGCCTCTAGCTGATGCAGCCTGGTTAACACTTGGTTGCTGCTAGTTCATGTTGTTTTCTGATACGAAGTTGATTAACCTCCCTCTTTCTTCGTCTGCCTTTCTTTTAGATCTGCTAACGTACAGATGTTGTTTGATTGAGCTATAAAATGAAGGCGGGGGGGGGCAGTGTATGCATTGGTTTGCTTTGTCCCCATAATGCCTCTGCTGCTGCCATGGATAGCAGCTTTGCTTCGTTGGTGTGTCCTCACTGCCTCCCCTTTTGCAGTGGGAAGAAGCGGAAGCCTGCGTGGACGGATCGGATCCTCTGGAGGGTGAAGCACCTTTTGCAGTTGGCCTCGGAGGCAGGAGAGATGCCAGAAGAAGAGGCCATTTCTGTGTCCCTGCAAAGCTACATCAGCCACATGAGTTACGGCATCAGCGACCACAAACCTGTCACCGGGACCTTTGAACTTGAGGTAATGTTCTCCTCTCCCTGAGTGCAGAATTGGCTCTTGGAAAAGGGAACCTGGTCACGGCTCCGGTCCCTTCCATCAGAGAAATGGCTGGACAGATGAAGCCCAGCTACAGAAGACCTGGGAAGGCTTGACAAACTCTCCAGCTACCCAAGGTGTATTTTCTGATGGACGCTTTGCAGTCCTGCTCTGTGTCTCCAAGACAGATCACAAACCATCTTACGGTTGCTGGAGAGAGAGCCCTTGCACCCTAAGCAGATAAACGAGATTGACTCTGCCTTTGATTTCCAGGCCCATTTAAACTCTTCTCTCGTGTAGGTGCTTGCAAACTGCAACTGGGTCAGCCTACTGATTTGGGAAGGTCTCCTGCAAAGCTGCTGCCCCCCCCAAAAATTGAGGGTCACTCTACAACCTTTTTAGGATAGCTTATCTTTTGAATGGCAGCACTTGAGGATTATTAACATTTTCAGAGTTGGGAGCATGAACAGCGGCTTCTGACTGCTGTAGAATGGGTGGCTATGGGATACAACTTCTTTCCTTTCTTCCAGATGAAGCCTCTGCCACCTGTCCCACTGGTCAGGCTGCATCCTGTGGGCAACTGGAATGCTGAGCAAGATGCCACCGTCCGCTACTCCACAGCTCCTGAATTTCCAAGCAGTGCCTGGGATTGGATTGGTCTCTACAAGGTGACATTGCCACAAATGTGTACTGAGGGGGAAGGATTGTAGCTCAGCAGCAGAGGCAGCAGAAGGGTCCTCAGTTCATTCCTGGCCTCTTGAACTGGGAAAGACCCCTGCCTGAAACCCTGGAGAGCTGTTGCAGTCAGTGTAGACCAGGCATCCCCAACCTTCGGCCCTCCAGATGTTTTGGACTACAATTCCCATCATCCCTGACCACTGGTCCTGTTAGCTAGGGATCATGGGTGTTGAAGGCCAAAACATCTGGAGGGCCACAGGTTGGGGATGCCTGGTGTAGACAGCAAAGAGCCAACGTACCAATGGCCTGGCTTCCATTTCCTCTGCTCCTTTGAGGGTGAAGTGTGTTGTGGTCATGAGGAAAAACTGCCATTTTCTCCTTGTGAAGGAGAGGCTCTCCTGGTTCCTCCTGAGGGGTACACAGAGAGATTTCCTTCTGCCCAGAGTGTCCACAGTTCTGAGGGGATTTTTGGCATCCTGCAGCCAAGGATGACTAAAAGGAGGCAGTGGCGGGTTGTGTGAACCTGAGGTATCGGGGTGGGAGGGCACTGAGTGACCTGAGCAAAGGGTCTGGTTCCCTTGGGGGAAAGAACAGGCTGAAGACCCTGGCCCAGAAACACAGGCAAGGCTCATGAGTGGCAAACCTCCTTGCGCCTGAAAGTTCTCATTTTGATGGAAGCAGCCAAAAGCCTGGAGACTGATGAGAGACTTGGTCTTTGGTATGGGAATCTTTTGGATTATTTAGGCCAGTTCTTCTGTCTGTGTCTCAGCCTCTAAATACCACATGTGTTGCCATAATTTCCTTAGAGAAAAGGTTACAAACTTTGTGATAAATCATTGTGTGGCCTTGGCTTAATCTTGCTTTTGTTATCATATTTCCTCATTTCTAAAACCTTGTACCACTCTTAGCAATACTGGTGTGAAACAGTTCAGAGTTTGCCTCCCATTTCCTTGGCTAACCAGAGCAAATAGCTCTCACATATTAGACAGGTGTTCACTCCCCTGACAACCAAGTTGTGCTCAAGGCAGCTCTCCCCCCTTGCAGGTGACCTTCAAGCATGCAAATGACTACGTGATGTACGCCTGGGTGCAAGACAACGAGATTTCCTCTGAGGAGGATGCAAAGCAGGTGAGGGGGAAGTAGCCTGAGGTCATCACTGCTGGCTGCTTTGTTCCAGATGCTTTGCTTAATGCTGACTGCCTTTGCTTTATTCTTCCCAGGTCTATCTCAGTGCTGAGGAGCTTCCAGCAACAGGAGGAGAGTTTCTCCTGGGTTATTACAGCAACACAATGCAATCCCTGGTTGGCATCAGTCAGCCCTTTCAGGTATGGACTGACTCCGTACAAGCCAGCTTCCTAGGTTCCAAGACCCCCCCCCCCCAGGAAGCTCTTCCCTATGTTCCTGGAATCACCTGGGGAAATGGTTCTCCTCTTTGGATTACCTAGTCTACCTCACAGGGTTGTTGTGAGGACAAAATAGAGAGGGGAAGAGAACCGTATATGCAGCCCTGAGTTCCTTGGAGGAAAGGTGGGAGAGAACTGTAATAAATAATAAAAAACAAAAACAAAGAGTGATCTCTCCTTTCAGATTCAACCAAGGAGAATGTTAGCTGAGAAAGACCTGGCCTGGGACGGAGTCAGCAGGATGCAGGAGCAGCTTTGTGACGAGAAACCACCATGTGACTTTTGAACTGTGCCCCGTGCCCCCGCAGCGGGGTCTGTGAGGAGGGAACCTCCTTCCTCTGCCTTAGAAACAGGCCTCTCTCTCCGAAGAAGCCTAGAAACGCAGCTGGGCATGTGAGTTTGAGCAGCCCAGAGCATCATTTCCTAGGAAATAAATAGTTCTATTGCTGTCCCAGGAAGCTGGAACAAGGCTGTGCCTACCTTCAGCAACTAAAGAACCTTGACTAATTGTAGCTTTCCCAAGAGGATCCACCTTCCAGTGGCCTAGCGCAGGGCAGGGGGCACTTATTCCGGAGGCCTGCTGCTGCTTCCTTTTCCTAGGGGTTATTTTAAGAACCAGGCAATACACTGCAATATTAAGTAGTCAATGGTTGGTCTGCTTTTTAAAAACCAGCATTCCAGGATTCAGCTCCCTATTTTTATGAAATGCACTTAGAATTTACTTGGGAGCTGGAATACACTTTCTATCGTAGATGAAGAGAATATGCGGTCAGTTGTGACATTTTGGTTGGTTGGAAATGAGCAGTCATGACATAGCAGTGAAGAGGGAGGGACTTGAGCAGCTCAGGGCTTCTGTTATCTTTACTTCCAGCTGCCCCACTTCCTGTGGTAGTTTTAATCTCCAAGAGTTCAGTGCTTGAAATTCTGGAGCTAAATCTACATCCATCCAACCAACCAGCTGACTGGGAGTTCTTGATGGACTGTCGCATAAAAAGCCCTCAACCATGCTGGTGATTCCACCTGGGGTTATTTTGAGCTGTACAACAGGGGAAGCCAATGTGGTGCTGTCCAGATGATGTTGGTCCCCCAACTCCCATCAGCCACAGCCAGCATGGCCAAAGGTCAGGAAAGAACAGGGGCAGGTGTTGTCTCCCCCTCCCCCTTCTGGAGCAAGCGCCACAGTAACGCAGCCTTGCTGGCACCTTCTTGGGGCCAGTCCTCATCTGGATGCATTTCCTGCACCTTTGCACAATTTCTGTGGAACTGGCCCTTCAGCCCATGTTTCTGCAGTTTCTGGCTCCACTCAGCACTGAAGGCCCCTGTCAGGATGGGCTGCTGTGCTGCACTCTCTGCGGCCCCCATGCTCATACAGCAAGGCTGGCTAGTTCCCCTCTGCATGCAAGTGATGTGGAGGCTGCTGTTGGCAGCATGTTGTGTGTGGATATGACTTGGCCGCTGCAGGGATTCCCTTTACTTTGCTGCTCATGCCAATCCTTTGCACTCACAAGGGAGGTAGAAAAATATGGATGCACCTGCTCTCTGGGCACTTGTCAGGTGCTCCTGTGACTAAAAGGTTTTCCATGGAGAAAAGGTACCAAACTGCCAAGAGAATAGGAGAAACCTGGGCTGAAATAATTAGTGGTGGGTGTTATCATGGTGGGCAGCCTTTGAACTCTGAGATAAGGCAGATGCACCCACCAAAATCCTTATGTACAAGCACTTTCAATTTGTCTTGTCTGAATTGCTCCTGTTGCATCTGGACTAGTTTCCATTTCTCCCAATGCAGTTTCTGTTTCTGAGAAGGTGGCAATCTTGCTCTCTTCTAGACGTATGGGAGGTTTTTGAATGGGGCAAATTTCCCCATGCCTGTGAGCAGATGAGCTTCAGTCACTGCCTAATGGATTTAAAGTTAAATCGTGGCAGATGGACAGCAGGATTCTTATGTAAATTGGCCCACAAGAAGGGCGTCCTGTCTGGCAAAGGCTGACTCTTCACCTGAGCCTTGGCATTCTAGCTTGAGACAGGAACTTCCTTGGGAGCCAGAGGTGGCAGGTGCTTTTCTGTAAGTCACTTTGTTACATGCGTGAAGATATATTGAGAGAGGTTTTTATTGTCTTTTCAAGAAACACCCTTGAGATACTGTGGGGTCATTGCTGTGGCTGACATATTTTTTGTTTTAATCCTTCTGTTCGAGAGCTCTGTTGCAACCTGGGAAAGGACTCTTTTCAGGAAGGGCCATAGCTCAGAGCATCTGCCTTGCATGCAGAAGGCTGCTGGTTCAATCTGCAGATAGGGCTGGGAGAGTCTGAAACCCTAGAGAACCACTGCCAGGCAGTGTAAACAGTACTAAGCTAGATGGACCAGTGGTATAAGGCAGCTTCCTCAGTGGAATTTCATTTTCTCCTCTCTTAAGCATCCTGGCCATCCACTGCCTTTGTTCTTTGCTGTGCAAATTTAGGATAGGCATTTTTTTTTGTCATTGTATCATGACATCATATTTGTGTGTGAGAGAGATTCACCCCAAAAATCGTTTGGCAGTCAAGTATGCTCTGTCAACACAGAACAAGATGTGGCGAAGCAGGTGTTCCATCCTTTCACTGTGCCAAAGAGTCTTGTGGCATAGGGGGTCACACTTCTCCATACCGAACTGGTTCACAGTTAAATCTAGTCCTGGTGTTGACACCCAAATGGTAGGAAACACTTTTCATCAGCTTTGATTGGTTTACCAGCTTGCATCTCCTCTTGAGTAATTACTTGGCCACATTTGCAGTTGATAACATCCAAGTTAAGAACTGTTGGGGGGCTGAATAGGGAGAATGTCCAGGCTGCTGAATGTGTATCGGCAATACTTACAAGACTACCACTGGGTTGCTGTTGGTTTCTGGGTGCAGTTCAAGGTGCTTCTCCTACTGTTTTTTAAAGCCTAATCCCTTAAAAGGTACCTGAAGGAGCTCTGCTTCCTCCCATATGAACCTGCTGGTTCCTGGAGACCACCACTGTCTTAAGGTCCAGCTCCTGGCACCTCACTGTCACAGGTCAGGCAGGTGGTGATTTGGGACAGGGCGTTCTCTGTGCTGGTGCCTTGCTTTTGTGATACACATTCAAGGGAGGCATGCCTGGCATCGACTTTTTTTTTTAAAAAAAATCATGTTTTAGGTACCAAGTAACAACTGTATTTTCCCCAACCCCTCACCTGTTATTTGCTGTATTTTGTTGCTGCTGCTATTTGTCTTCACTGCTTAGTTTGTATTGTGCTTCTATACTATTTTATTTTAGATGGTAACTTGTCTTGCAGTCCTTGAGATGAATCACAAATGGTTTAAAGAAGAAATATTAAAATAAATGTTAACTGATAGTTACTCTGCCTCCCAGTTGTTGCTGTTGTCTCTGAGCCACAAGGGGGCACTGCAGAGGACGCAGATTCTGCTGAAAGGGTTCCAGCTGTTTTTGGGGCGTGGTCTCTCCTCTGGAAGTTCTTCTGAGTGATGGCAGTGCAGAAGTCTTCGCCATTAGCAGGGTGCGCCTGCCTTTAAATGAGGCTTGTGCGTGTGTCCTGAACCCTGGTGCATTCCTTTGCACAAGGGGGAAGGGGGTTGCTGGGGAGACGTGAAGATTGTTAGTGTGAAAAGAGATGGTCCTGCTCACCGCCATTGGAAGGGGACACCTCTCTGGGAAGGTCCCCCCTCCCCCCGCGCTTCAAACTTGGACTGCAAAGGAAGCGGGAATATATTTTCATGAAAAGTTTTTTCACAGCTCAAAAGAATCTGCTCTGTTTTGGCTCCTATTGGCAAAGGGAGAACAGATCCTCAAGACCACAAAACAAGACAGGAATTGATCACTTGCTTCAGAAATGCCAGTTAAGAAATGTGCCAGGGAAAACTGCTGACACTTCTGAACTGAGTGGGTGGATCTGTCTTTAGTAAGCTAATCTCTCGGCAGAACAATGCTACTACCACTGGCTGCAGCGGAAAGTCGTCTAATTAAATCTTCCCAGCTTGTGGCTTTTCCAAGCCTTTGTGGCAGAGTGCCACATGGGGTAAGGGGAGGAAGAGGGCCTGTGCTGCGGATGGAAGCAGATAACCAGGCGGGGAGCAGCTGGCTCCACAGGGCAGGCGCAGGGAGCCTGCGAGGGAAGAGATGACTGAGCCAGAGGCGGAGGGGAGGGAGACTGGAAAGTATTTGAGGAGAGGTTTGAAACATGGAAACAACTAGGCAACTTTTAAAAAATCTGCTAGGCATACAAGAAAACTGGGAGGAGTTCTCACATCTATCCTTCCCCCTCCCAGCACTGTTGTTCACTGGTTAATGAATTGAAACAATCCTGTTCATGGTTTCCTCCAAAAGCAGTGCTACAATGATAGGAAAGATTTGCTTCGACACAGCCTTCTGCAGCCTGGCGCCCTCTGGATAGGATGGCCTGCAGCTCTCAGCACAAGGCATCTGGAGGGCACCAGTTGGCAAGGGTTGCTAAAACAATGTTGTGTTCTTTTGTGATCTACTAAGATGCTGTGAACACCTTGGCCTGGCTAAGCTCTCCCCTACCCCACCAGTAGCACTGCAGAATCACCAATGCAAAGCAAGTGAAGTATGAGGGAGGAGAAATCACCACTGAGGTTCACAATGCTAAGAGGAACAGTTTTGATGTGTGTGTTTAAAAAAGCTGTATCTGGGTTGCTACTGAAACAAAGCATTCTTGAAACAAGCAGAAGTGTCAGGGGATAAAACCTCCAACAGGGTTGGCATTCTGGGACAGCTGCCAAGGCCCCAAAGCCTAGCCCAATTCACTGGCCCAGAGGTGCTGGAGCAGCAACCCCCACAAGCCTGCCCTCTGTTTTGCGGCACCATCAGCCCCCCACCCCTTGGCCACTGATACCCACCTCTTGCGCTGCTGAGAGGGGGGGCAGGTGGCTGCAGAAGCTGCTACTTGTTCCTGTCCCATTGCCTTTGGTTCGTCCACCTGACTGCGTGAGGGAGCAGCAGGCAGCTCCTCCCTGGTACAATGGGGCTTGGGCCTGGCAGGTGGCATCAGCTGCTCTTTCATACTGGTATTCTCTGCAAAGCAGCAGCTCCTTATTGCCCCCCCCCTCCACTCAACACACCCTCCAGATAAAGCTGCTTCCACACTGCTTCACTTCCTCCTTCCTTGCCTGCAGAAATCTTCCTACAAAACCCTGCCCTAGAAGCCAGTTATGGCTGCCTGCCAAGAAGACGGTTGGCCCCTGACCCGATTGATTGACAGAGGACTACACATGCCCTGGAGGCAGCAAAGTGGGCCATCAGTGTGGAGAGCAATGAGAATTCTCTTCCGCTCCCAACCCTCCTGGTTTCAGAGGCAGAGAAAGATTTTGCAGCGGGTTGGGTGGGGGGTGAGGGTTCCTCTGCTCTCAGCTTCCTGAAATGTGTGTGGGCAGTAGCACAGGTAGTTGCCTCACCTGGCTGCTGCATGTTAGAGGCATGAGAGCAGTCTATGAGGTGTATTGTGGGGGTTTTAATTCCCAGCAGGGGCCTGGAAAGAAGCCAGAGGGTTGGGCAGGGGGGTATGCATGTGCACGTAGAGGGGGCAGGGGGAGTCTTTCCTCTGGGACAGAGCAGAATGTTCTTTCAAGGATTTCTTCCCAAAGTGATTCTGGTTTTCTCTCACCCAAGCTGCAGCTCCCCTGTAAACATCCAGCACCGACATCAATCCGCAACTTTTTTGCACAACTGCTTAAGGCCTAGGAGTCCTTTTTCTGGCACTGCATCAGACAGCCACAGACTCATAACTGTCTTTTGTTTCAGTCTTAGGTACCAAGCTGTACTAGGGAAGTAACAAGAAGTCATGAACTGATTGTGTCCAAGGGTTTTGTTTTTTTCCAATTGCCACAGGCTTTCTTTTTGGCCTTGGACCAGCCATTTTCCCTCACTCTGATGAGAAGTAGCCTGTGTGGTTTGCTGGGAAGAGTTGGAGCAGGAGAAAGTAGGGAATGGGAGCCTGAGGGTGGGGGCACCACCAGCGGCGTACTGAGTCGCTTGGCTGCCGGGGGCGGCAAGCCAAGTGGCACCCCCGGGGGTGCGGTGTCGCTCCATAGCGCATGCGTCGTGACATCACGATGCATGTGCTATGGAGGGCAGTCCGCCCGGGCTGGGAGTGAGCGGCTCTCCGTCCGTGTGGCTGCTGCTCTCGCGGAACTCGTAAGGCTGCTGCGCGTGAAAAGCAGCTCGGACGGGGCAGCCTTACAAGTTGCCGCTCGCTCGGCGGCTCGTATGGTTGCCGCGGAGAGCAGCAGCACCAGCACGGACAGGACGAACGGCGCATGTGCTTTCCCCGCGCGGCAGCCTTACGAGTTCCGCGAGAGCAACCGCACAGACGGGGGACCGGGTGGCGGGGCACGGCATGGGTGTCATGGGGGGGCCACCCAGAGTGTCGCCCCCTAGACCAGGGGTAGGCAACCTAAGGCCCGTGGGCTGGATGCAGCCCAATCGCCTTCTCAATCCGGCCCGCGAATCAGCGTGTTTTTACATGAGTAGAATGTGTCCTTTTATTTCAAATGCATCTCTGGGTTATTTGTGGGGCATAGGAATTCGTTCATTTCTTTTTCTCAAGATATAGTCTGGCCCCCCATATGGTCTGAGGGACGGTGGACCGGCCCATGGCTGGAAAAGGTTGCTGACCCCTGCCCTAGAGGGCGGAACCCGGGGCACCCCACCCCCAATGCCCCGCCCTTGCTCTGCCCCTGGGCACCACCCACCATTGGGACCTTTTGGGTGACCAGGACCTTCTTAGGGAAAAGTAATGTGACTTAATTATGTTAGCAGAGTTGGGAGCAACCTTTATGTTAAAGTGGGTCAAATTTGACGGTGCTGCGTTGGGAGGCTTTGACATGAGTGTGGCTGTTCAAACCTTAGTTCAAAATCAGTCCCTGTTCTTTTTACTCCTTAGGCAAGGAGGTTGAGTCAACTGTCTTCCAACAATTCAAAATCTGCAGGCTCCTTAGAGCTTGCTAGGGGCTAGGCAGGCTGGGGTGCTGGAGACTCTGGCTCTACAATTAAGCCCTTGCATTCTGATTGGTGGCTTCCGAAAGTGGGTAAAATGCTATGGCAAGGGGACCCCCAGTGTGTGTGTATGTGTGTCCCATGCAATGGCATGAAAGAATGACAAATACCTGCTGAGGCCAGCATGCTGCAACTGCCAGTGTGAATGAGGAAGGCCAAGCTCTCTCTTGGGCAGGAAGAGCTCCTGCCAGATGACCCTTCCCTGCCTCCCCCCCCCCGCCCATTTGTCAGATACAGTACTTGGCAGCTGCTGGCTCCATCAGTCTTCCATGGGCTGTTTCTCAAAGAAAACATTTGTCTGCTTTCAAGTTGCCTAAGTGAAATCACTTGAGGACAATACAGCCAGAGGGGTAGCAAGTGAAACATTGCAGGTTTCTTCAGACAGCTTGCCCCCCCCCCCTTTCCATCCCTTAATGCAGGCAGGAGCCATCAATGGTCACCCCCCTCTCTTGGGGATAAATAGTGGACCTCTGCATTAACATAGCACAGCTTTATGTAAACAGGAAATGTTTCCAAGATATTTCACATGTTTTCTGGACCCTAAAATATCCACTGATAAGAGCCATTGTTTCTTTCCCCACTGCTTCCTGCAAACTAAATTATGATTTCCTTGAGACGGCCCAGCTTTAGAGTCCCAGAACATTGTCTCCTGTCTTACCTGATTATCCTGGAACGTGGACCAAGCAAGGCAATTTCTCTGAAGGGCAAGAGACAAAGTTCATGGAAGGCTGGCGGGACTCATCACCAAGAGGCAGTTACAGCCCTTGCGGGTGAATTTCCAGAGCAATCCCCATCAGGAAGCAATTGCAGGATAACACTGCAGCATGGGAGGAAATCAGTAGTGTATGTCCACCAGATCATTCCTTCATTCTCTCTTCCTTCAAAACCTGAATGGGGACTGACCAGGCACCCCATCAAGAGGTGGAGGGAGGTTGCAGCATAGTTGTGACACCCTTACATTCTCAACTGCACTGTCAACAATTGAAGTATATTTAGCTATTTCACTGGATGCCTAACTAACTCTGATTTCTGCAAACAGGTAAGCTGTTTAAATCATGCTGAAGTCAATGGGAGTTTGAAATTTTTACCTCTGTACAGGTTTCCAATTGTTGTAAGAATTTAAGGTATTTTATTTATATATATATAATAATTCTTATTAATGTAACACAAGCAAACAAGGCCACATGTCTGAAAACAGCACAGAAAGACAGGCCTCACACCATTTTGACTCCTAGCTGGCCAGGTACCAGATGGCCCATTTCCCTCACAAAGGACAGTCGTTAGCCCTGCATCTGCCCGGGCAGGAAATCAGGAAACCTTTTGTTTTCCAGAAATGTGTGCCTGGGAGGGGTCGAGGAGGGATGACCAGGTGTGGGAAATTCTCAAGTTACCTTCTCTGACCCTCCCAAGTTGTGATGTAGGATGATGTATCTGGGGGTGGGCTGGACTCCAAGGGGGGGAATTTCAAAAGTCTATATAGGAGCTGGCACCCCATTGTTCTGGGTTCTCCTCATCGTACCTGCTACGTGACGGGGAACCTCTGTTGCAACAGATTCAATAAACGGGACGCTCCGCTTTGCTTTTGACAACTCCGGTGTGGTCTCTGTCTGTGGCACAAAGGGAAGAGCTCTAAAATTCCAGCTCTTCCCAGGGAGAAAACTCCGGACTCCCCCTAGGGAAAACCGGACCCAACTTTCAGCCTTTTCGAGTAAAATTTTGCTTATAACCCTACCCAAGTCCACCAAGTTCAAAATCTTTCATTTTCCTCCTCCTCCCCACTGCCCCATTGCATTTGGGATTGTGCCACTCTCCCTGTTACAGCCAGTGACACACCAGAGCCAAGGTGGCTCCATAAATAAATATAAGATTCATCAGAACTGTGAGACATCTTGGAAAACATGAAGTCTTTGAAAGGACGCTGTTATTTTATACTAGAAGGCAACTTTTCTCTTTCAACACAAGTTTGATACCTGGGCGAGGGTGCCTCTTCCCACCCCGGTTTGGGTAGAGTACATGACAGCTGAGCTTCTGATACCAGTCTATTTTTAAGAGGGGTGGGATTTCAATCTCTGATTAAGGATTCAGTTGATTAATCAGACCAATTAACCCTAACTCCACCGTGAACCCTTAGCAGAAGTGATTCTAGCACTAATACAAGCTCAATTTTATCAGCAAAGGCTGCAGATGGGTAGCAAAAGCCAACAGTAACAGTTGAGAGCTTTTCTTTTTCATATACCATATTTACTCAGGTCTAAAGCACAATCGAATCTAATGCACATCTCAAGTTTCAGAACCTTGAAATGAAAAAAAAAGGAATTGCTGGTTAATATAAATGTGCCGTCGAATCTAATGCACCTTAATTTTTGCAATGTAATTTGGCCAAAAAAGGTGAGCATTAGATTCAAGTAAATACAGTACATATATATTTCTGGGCATGCTCATCACCCCTCAACATTTAAAGTTTCAGCAAATAAATTACAGTACTTAAAAGTACATTTTTCCGAAGAAAAATAAACTAGTTTTATTTTTGGATTGCTTGTCTCTGGGGAATATATTTGGAAAGCTGTGTCCCAGCCTCCCTTTCTCCTCAGTGTGCTCTTTGGCTCCTTTCAACCTTCGTTCGGTTCCTGGTCCCCCCTCTCCCATTTTACATCTATTTCTTAAAACCTGTTCTTATTTTTTGTTTCAGCCTGGGTCTCAAGACACATCCATTAAACCACTTCTGAAGGAGAAGAGAGATTCATGTCTGCTCCATGTTTTTAGGAATAGGATAAACTCTGTTGGCAAGTACTTCCAACCAAGGAATTTGCTTTGGAAATGGGAAACTTGTTCTGGAAAAGACATAAGCAGACTCAGAAGCAGTGACACAGCCTGTTCTGGAAGGGGTAGTGTTCCTTCTTTTGACTCTGGATGGGGTCAGATGCTGGCAGTAGCTGGGTTTTGGCTGCTGTGTCTGTCCTGGAGAAGGCAAATCTGGCTACTTTCATCTGTTCCTTCTCAATCAATTCCTGATTTCTTTCTGAGCCCAGTTCAAAGTGCTGGTTATCATCTCTAGTCCCAAGTGTTGTTGAGCCTGGTTATCCCGCCTGCCATTCTGAGATCTGCTGGGGAGGCCCTGCTCCACATCCCTCCTTCCCCTCCACCAGAAACATGGTGGGGGGCTACATTGTTATTAATTTTGTATATCACCCTTCATCCATAGACCTCGAGGCAGTTCACATGAAGGGAGGGTCTTTCTTGGCTGTGGCACCAGTGCAGCCTCTGGTCTTCCTTCCTTTGGGCACAGTCTCTCTTCTCCCTGGCCACTTCACAGACTGGTAAAGACTGTCACGCAGGTGTTCAGATCGGATTATCACTGCCATGTATTTACCTGCTGCCAGTGGTGGCCTTTTTGTGTGTATGTGTGTGCAGCTCTTTTTATGATGTTTCCACTGTTTTTTATTAATAAAACAGCTTGCTGACTTCAGGAGCCTTTGGGTGAAAAGAAGCACATATAATTTACTAAATTAGCACACAAAGCTTTGCCCCTTAGGAAGAGGTCTGACAGAAAGAAAGACACACCTGGCGCCGGCTGGGCAAGGGGGACCAGGAGGGCTCATGTACCCAGAGAGCATGACACAGGAGGAAAAGAGCCCTTCCGCTGCAGCTTCTCAGGGCAGAACAGCCAAGGTCACAAAGGTGGTGCCAAAAATTACAGATGTCCATCCAGGTCTCCAGAGTCCCCTGGGTCTGAGGGAAGAAACATTGGAGTTAAAAGCAATAAGCAAAGACATAAATTAAAGGCTCTTGGAACAGCTGAAAGGACGTGGAAACAAGTGCTTGAACTGCATTGTTGCTTGAGCTCACACCTAGGGGTTGTACAAACACAGGCCTCCAGTTATTCCGCTGCTGGGCCAAGGAGGCTGTTTATTGTGCTGCTGCTCCTTCAGAGAATGCCAGGACTGTTCGATGACCGCCGGCTGCAGAGGCATGGTGAAAACCAGAGACCGAGCCCTGGGAGGATGGAGCTGCGGACCAAGTTTATCCCCACCGGAGAAATGATCTGCCAGGTTGGTC
Organism: Darevskia mixta; assembly: GCA_034641385.1. NCBI lineage: Eukaryota > Metazoa > Chordata > Lepidosauria > Squamata > Lacertidae > Darevskia > Darevskia mixta. The sequence continues at coordinate 669,783 of JAWWNH010000076.1, forward strand.
AAGATTGAGGGGCTAAGCCTGTAAGCATGGCTCTTCTTGTGCTGCCTAAACCTGCTTTCCTTTTCTTGTTTTGGTAACTTGGCACAGACAGACACAAAGAGGGAGGCACGATTCAGGAAGGATTCTATCAGTGTGAGGGAACTGCTGCATTTATGGAAAGGGACATTCTAGCATGGCTTGTGAAGAGAATGAGGACAATACCCAGTGAAAACGTCAAGCTTTGAGAAAACTGGCCCTTGCAAGGCCAGGGGAAGGAGACAACAGTGTCCGTATTTCAGACCACGTCTAGACTCATCAGTCTTCCTATGGCAAGTTAAAAGCACTGAACACAGTGAAATCTGTCAAGGTAGTCAAGTATTGGGATGGGGGCATAAGGGAAAAGGCTCCCAGAGCTGTGTAAAATTAGCTGGGCTTCAGGCCGTCTCTATGTTGGTGAATGATTGGATCTGGAATACCATACAGGTGAAGAGGAGGAATTTGTTGGTTTGGGCTTTACACATCTCTCCCAATATCTGCTCTGTTGCTTTAAATTAAGGTTGCCTGCAGGTTTCTACCTCTTTGTGCAAGTGACATAGGCAGGATTCCAAATTCGAAAGAAGTCGCAAAGGTTGGAGCAGACACTGCTGGCTTTATTGGGACCTCCAAAAGCTAACAGCCTGCATTGCCAAAGGATGTTGGCTCTTAGCTGTATACAGTCCAGATGAATGATTATTGCTCTGCCTGCAGTTGGTCTTCTCCAGTGTCTATAGTGGCAGACCATGGGCTTGGCTGTGGGGCACTAGTGGCTATACCCGATGTGGGAGCCACAGGGGAAAGTCTTCCTTGCCCTGTGCTCTCTGGCTACAAGATTTGGCTCTCAAGTTACCCTGGGACTCTTTCCCCACTCTCCGGGATGTTCCTAGTAACAAGGGCCAGGCCCTGTCGTCACGGCAGGATTTCTCTCTCTCTCCCCGTCTTCCCCTTGGCTCTGCTGTGGTTGTTTATCTCTGCCCTCTCAGGCAGCTCCTTTGCCCATGTGGTACCAGCCAATGCACCAATGTGAAATGACAATGGTTGTGGGGAAGAGGACTCAGAGGGCGGGTAACATTCTGGGCTGCCACAGCCTGCTGATGGAGCATGTGGTGACAGCAGCAGGGTTGGCTTGCCAGTAATGTAGTCTAATGGCAGCAGTTCTACCCATGAAGAAGGTGGAGGCTGCTGCTGCTGGCAGGACACTTGTGGCAACATTGGAAGGCTTAATCTGGGAGTAGCTGGGAGAATGCCATGTAGATCAGACTCCCTACCCCCACATGCTGGAGCCTGTGCATTCTTTTGAGCTCCTGGTTCCCCCTTCCTCCCCCCCAACTCTCTTATGAGTCTCTTGCATTCTCCTCTAGCACCGGGCCATCTTCTGTTCTGCCTCCCCCCCCCCCCCGTCCTGGCTGCCTTTATGGATTGGTTAAGTATGAGATTAACTGGGGTAAATGTTTTATACATGCTTACTTCCTCAGCCTCAGTGTTCCCCATCTGTAAAATAGGCACGTTCCCTAGAATGCCTCCTATCTCCCCTTTAGCCGATATGCTGCACTAATATGCTGCACTGCACTGCTGTTTGTGTTATACATGTGATCTTGTGTGTGATGTGACTTGATGTGGGGGGGTTCAGAGTAATGGAGTCTACATGCACTCTTAGTTTTTGCTTCATGTAGGTCAGTGGTGTCCAATTTTTTTTTTAAAAGGGCCAAATTTGATGAAGTGAAGGGCCGTGGGGGCCGACGAAAGTTGTTGACCTTTTTTTAGGATTTTACCCCAGGAAATAAACTGCCACAGGGGCCAAATTAAACCGACCGGCGGACCGGATTAGACCCCCGAAACAGACTTTGGACATACCTGATGTAGGTGACATATCAGTTTTGTGGGTTGGGGGGGCTGGAATTCTCTGCAAGGCTTCGAAGCAGCACGGCTTTTTTTAGTCCATTAGGTCCTTCTAAAAATAACAGAAATGTGCAACTGAAACAAAATAAAAAATAAAAAAATCCTTCCAGTAGCACCTTAGAGACCAACTAAGTACAGGTATGTTCTCTAAGTTGGTCTCTAAGGTGCTACTGGAAGGAATTTTTTTTATTTTTTATTTTGTTTCGACTACGGCAGACCAACACGGCTACCTACCTGTAACTAGAAATGTGCAACTGTTGGTGACTTCAGGGGTGGGGTGGGGTGAGAAATCCTTACCAGGTCAGCAACACAGAATTTACCTAAAATGCTGCGGATAGCTCTGACATGGACCCACAGACAGTGTTCTACTATTCTGAACTAGTTGAATTCAGCCCATTAATAATGGGCGCTAGCGGCGGCGACAGGGACCCGAGGCGCAGTTGGCCAATTCCACTGACACACGGACGGTGGACGCAGGGAGATTATTATATAGGATATGACACTCAAGATTCTTGGGGAATAAGAGCTGTGTAGTTTGAAGAGCCTGCCATTGTGAACATAAATGCACTTAGAACTTTTAAATGTGCTGTCTCCAGATGCTTCAAAATAAGAAACTTGAAATATTTTATTACCAAAATAACCCTCTACTGCTCTATTAGCTGCCAACAGCTCACTTGGGAGCACCTGAAAACAGGCAAGACTCAAGCCTACCAGAAGCCTGTCAGCTAGCCTTACGTTGGAAGCTGTCTTATCCTAAGCTGGACTGTTAGTCCTTCCAGTGCAGTATTGTCCGTGCCCTCACTATCCCCCATCATTGTTAGAAATCTGCAGAGCTTCAGGCAAAGTGAGCAAATAGGTGTTACAAGGTGCTCCCTTACAGGCTAAAGCTGCATCTGCCCCAGAACTGGGCACATTAACTGGCAGCAACTCTCCAGACAGGTGTCTCTTACAGTTCTGTTACCTGAGACCTTTCATTGGAGAAGTCTAAGCCTTAACCCACAACCTTTTACAAACAAACTGTGGACTTGCCAACTGCCAGAGCCTGACACTTTGTAAACTGGTCAGATTTGCAAGCAGGGCTGGGCTCAAATGAACCACAAGGCAAAGACTGCTGGTGGCGGGAAACTGCAAAAGGCAATTGTTGCAAGGGAGTTCACCCTTCCACTTTGCCCCTAAGTATAGCGTATGTACAGTGCAACCTGCAGCATATGGATAAAGTCTCCTTGGGGCTTCTGCATGGCAGAGCCCTCATCTATTTTCTAGGTCGGAGTTTGCTCTCCTTGCAGTGGGCACCTGGGAAGAAGGGCTGCAGCGAATTGCAATTCTTTCCTGCTTTCTTCATGTGAGCAGAGCAGATCCCAAGCTCTCTTCCTCGTCCAAGAGTTGGCAAATGTTAGAACTTGTATTTAAAAGTCACCGCCAGCATGAAGGGCCGCCTGCCTCAAGTCACAGGGAGAGAGCGGGCGGCCCCAGAGAGGCCGGCCCAAAGCAGGGCGAGGCAGGCCGGGGGGCTCGGAAGGCGACAAGAAGGAGGCCTTTGCCCGGACCCCCCTCACTGCGCAGGGAGCCGCCTCGGACCCGCTCAGGCCTCGCTCAGCGCTGCAGGGCGGGTTTCAAGCGCCGCCGAGAGGCCCTCCAGCTCCCGGGACCCTCGAGCGCGACCGAGGCCGGGGGGCGCCTCACATAGCGGCGCGACGGAGGAAGTTCCCTCAGGGACACGGAGACAAGGCCCCGCCCCGCCCCGCCCCGCTCCGGCTCCGGCTCGTCCTGAGGGCGCTTCTCGCGCGCGCGCCTTTCCCGCGCAAACGGGCCCGCGGGGGCGGGGGAGGAGAGAGGGTCGCGCAGGCGCGGGGGGCGTGGCCAGGCCGCTCTCCTTTCCTCCTACCCCGCCCCCCCACGTGAGGGCCCGAGCCAGGTCGGCCCGCGAGCCCCGCCGCGCAGGCGCATTCCGCCCTTGCCACGGCTCCGCCCGGCCCGTGACGGGAGCCCCAATTGCCACCGCCGCCGCCGCCTCCGATCCGATCGAGCGGCTGGAGCGACCGTCGCCGACGGGGCACGAGGAGGGCGGAGCGGGAGGGCCACGCGGCGGCAGCAGCTCACTCAGCGCCCCGCAAGGTAGGCCAGGGGGGAGGGAGGGAGCGGCGGGGCGGAGGACGGACCTCTGAGCATGGGCAGAGCGCCTCTCCCGCCGCCTGCTGGACCGGGTCTCCCCATGGGGGCGAAGGCAGCCTGGCGGAGCTGCGGGACCCCCGGAGAGGCTGAGGGGGCGGGGCTTCTCCCTCCAGCCCCGCCTTCTCCGACCCTGAGGAGCTAGGTCTCTACGTGCAGAGGATGAGCCTCCCAGGTGGGCTCCCCGGGGCGAGGGGTCCCGGGGGTGGGGCGGCGGGTCTCGCTTTCTCCCGAGGAGGCACCGCTCTGGCTCTGCCGCCACCAACTGCGCTTCGGCGCCGGAGTTCGCTGCGCCGGAGCAGGAGGGAGGCGGCAGCCCGGGGCGGGTCGGGTCTGCGAGGGCGCCGCCGCCGCCGCCCGAAAGCGGAAGGGCATCTGGGCTGCCCGCGGCGAAGCGTGGCTCTCGCTCCTTAGCCTAATCCGTCTGCTGCCAGCCAGCCGCTTCCTCGCCGAAGACGCTCGCCTTCCCTTGGGGAGAAGGCGAGGCAGCAGAGGCTGCTCTCCCGGATGGGAGGCGGGGAAACTGAGGCACAGGGGGATGGCGGCCCCGGAGAAGCATGCCATGGCAAGGCATATCCACTTGCTGCCAGGCAGCAGCTGTACCTGAACAAGCCTCACTCAGAGCTCAAGTGTGAAGCCCTCCTCCCTTCTGGGTGCAGCAGGGGCCTCTGGCAAGGCCAGGGCCACCTGGCAGATTCAGCCTCAACTGGACTTTCTGCTGGGTAGCCACTCAGGCTGCCTCCTGGATCAGGCCCATGACCCACTTTCTCCCAACCAGATACCTATGGGAAACAGGCAGGCGGCACTCTGCTCCCATATGTAGCATATTATGCTCCCATGTTTAACTTTCCTCATACAGTAATATTTCTTTTTAAAACAAAAAACCTCGTAAATGATTCCAAAGTAACATGCTTTTCAAAAGCCAAGCCAATGGACCTCCTACTTTTGAAAACTTTGATATCTCTGTGGTAGTTTTTGTTATGTGAATGGAGCCAAGGACCCTCTGGGATCCCCTGGGGTGCACGAACCACCAATTGGGAACCACTCCTACCCTGTTTCTCCTAAAATAAGACGTAGCCATAAAATAAGCCGTAGCAGGATTTCTATGCATTTGTGAAATATAAGCCATACCCCGAAAATAAGACATAGTGACGCAGCGCCTCTCCCTTAAGACGGCCTGGATAGGCGTGGCTATGCAGCGTACCGACGCAGAGCGGTTAAAATAAGACATCCCCTGAAAATAAGCCATACTGTGTTTTTTTGAGGGGAAAAAATATAAGACGGTGTCTTGTTTTAGGAGAAACATGGTATATAGTATAAATATGTATAAGCAGTATATAACAGTGTATGAGAACATCCATTCCCAAATGCAGGCCATAACACATACTGTGTTATGTTTTTGCGTTTCTTTTGGGACTCAACTCCAAACGAGGTTCCATAATGGGCAGGTATATTCTGCTGACCAGACTTGCAGTTGTGCTGTTGAGGGAATGGCGATTCATCTGCTCGTGTGGCTGTGTGTGGCTGTCCATCGGAAGTGCCTGGTGAGAGTTGGGGATCGCTGTTCAGTGCAGTGGGAGTGAGGGTGAGGGTCTGCCAGAAGGGATGAAACCTCCGGTGACCCTGGGAAGGAAAACAAGTGGGACTCTCTGCCGCCTTTGTAGGGGTGTCTTGCAACTTGTGTCTCTGTCAAGGTTGTTAGCAGGGCGAGCCCTTGGAGTGAATTTGGCATTAATTAAAAGTGACCTGAGGTCAGCAAATCCACAGCTGCAAGGGCAGGCTGGATGCTTTCTTAGTGGACGTCCTGGGAGAGGGGAAGGTATTCTTGCTCTGCTCAGGGTTTAGGCGTGTACATTTTCATATTCCATTTTGCATTCCAGTGCTTGGTGATTGCAGGGAAACCCCGTGGCCTTAGGAGGAGTCACACAGACACACTCTCCCCCTTTTCCCAGGGTTTTGATCTGGCTGACAGAAGTAGCTGCTGGGTCAGGGAAGCTGGACTCTGAGCGGAAAGTCAAGAACTGCCCCAAAGGGTATTTTTTTGTTCTCAGGGTGGGCTACCTAATCTTTCTGGGCTGAGCTGCTGGGCTCTTATTTCCTGTTGCTTATGAGTGTTATGGAAGCTCTTAGTCACAATCAGCATTGCCAAGAGTGGCTTGATGCAAAGAGGAAAGGAAGCAGAGCAGGTGACCTCTGCAGAGGCTGCTTGAAGATCTCCTGGCTCCCAGTTGCAGCGCAGTGGAATGGAGGGTTGGGGGTCTCAGCCAAGGAGGTGTGATAAGGGCGTGGCAATCTGTGTCTGCGTGAGAAGCTCTTAGGCATGGGTTCTCTCCACCTCCCCCCTGCCCATTTGTGCCTTGGGTAAGTGGCTGAGAGCTGCAGAGTTCCTCCCCCTCCCCTTAGAAATTGGGTGGCATGGAGGAGAGCAGTATTGGTTCAGATCGCAGCTTTTGAATTCACTGCACTTTAAAAAAACCTTATCTTTAATTTGTGAGTTGGGCTGGGAAAAGCCCCCACACGTCAGGTTGCCAGATCATTTGCAAATTGGATGCTGGTGGCAGCTTGCAGGTCTGGAGCCTCTGCCAGCCTGATGGCAGAGCTGGTACCTAAACTACCATGGCTGGCTTCTCGGGATGTGATGGTGGGGAGCAGAGTGATGGAACTCTTTTTTCAGCCCTGCCCGGAAATGCTGGGAGAAGTGGATTCCGCTTTCTGTGGTGCCTCTGAGGGAGGGGCACCTGGGTGCAGCACTGCTACTGCTGGGACAGGAAGGGCTTGCCCACTTCCATGGTGCTCATGGATGATCCCAGGAGGACTTTGGAGCTGTGACTCTTTGCTCTTAGACACGGGAGACACAGCGGGAGGGACTGTCTCAGCTGCAGCCTGTTCTGCTGTGGTTCCAGCAGGAAGCCTTTGCTGCTCCAGGAGAGTGGTCCTGGCTGGATGTTCTGGGTGGGCTTCCTTCGCCAGCAGTGGCTGATGCTGCTGGTGCCGTGCAGTCACTTCTGAGCCGTTCTTTGTGCAGGAAAAAGGCATTTTGTTGGCCAGACTTGGTGTCCCTGAAATCATGCCTGCCGTGCACATTCTGAGCCTTTGTTTCCCTGGCCAGCTTGGTTTAATAACATAAGAGCAAGCTTACAATGCCTCTAACTCGCTTAGCTGCAGCCTGGCTAATTTCCTGGCTTCTGTCGTTTAAACAGGCAGCGCTGGCTGCCGATGTGGCCAGTTGAGCAGCTTCTGGGTGGAAGCCCTTATCCTGTTGACAGGTAAAGGGCTTCCATGGGGCCTCCCAGCATCCTGGAGCCAGCCCCTCCCCTCGCCTCCCTAGAGAGCCTGGCAGGAGTCCTGCCTGGTGGCTTTTCCAAGGGAGTGGATTACTGGTTTTAGATTGAACTGCCTTTTATATCCTGGGCTGTGTGCTTTGCTCCCACACCACCTGCTGCATCTCAGGTCCTTCTCGACTTCTTGGTGGCATTTGGCTGGGGCTGGGCAGATCCCTTTCTCCTGCCCCCTCTTCCCGCCCAGAGCCTCCTGCCCCCCTGCCATTTTGAAGGTGGGGGGGGATGACCACTTTTGGAGCCCTTTGGGTCAATTCTCTTTCCTCTCTTCACTTGCCTCACCCAATGAAGTCTCACCCAATGAAGAACCACTGAGAGATCCCGGAGACATGCAGAATGAAGTGTTAGCACTTCATACAAGAGGGAGGGTGACATTCTAATCCTGGAAAGAGGCTGGCTTCTGGTGCATATTTAGATGCAGTTCTGCAGGTCTCTCTGCCCTCCCAGCCTCCCTTCCTCCCCAGGTTAAACAGATGGAGCGTAACATTTATTTGCATGCTTGTCATGGGACCCAGGTGGCGCTGTGGGTTAAACCACAGAGCCTAGGGCTTGCTGATCAGAAGGTCGGCGGTTCGAATCCCCGCGACGGGGTGAGCTCCTGTTGCTCTGTCCCAGCTCCTGCCCACCTAGCAGTTCGAAAGCACGTCAAAGTGCAAGTAGATAAATAGGAACTGCTCTGGCGGGAAGGTAAACGGCGTTTCCGTGCGCTGCTCTGGTTCGCCAGAAGCGGCTTTGTCATGCTGGCCACATGACCCGGAAGCTGTACGCCAGCTCTTGGCCAATAAAGCGAGATGAGCGCCGCAACCCCAGAGTCGGACACGACTGGACCTAATACCGTGTTTCCCCTATTTTAAGACACCGTCTTATATTTTTTTTTCCCTTAAGAAAACGCACTATGGCTTATTTTGAGGGGATGTCTTATTTTTATTATGTAAGCCCAGCATAGCCTTTTCCAGAACTGTGCCTATCACTATGGCTTATTTTCGGGGTACGGCTTATATTTCGCAAATGCGAAAAAAGCCTGCTATGGCTTATTTTATGACTACGTCTTAAAATAGGGGAGTCAGGGTAGCCAGGGGTCCCTTTTCCTTTTACTAATGCTTGTCACAACAGAGCCAAAATCTCCCACAAGGAGGGGCATCCCGCTGGCTGGTTGTACACACAGCTTAGTGAGCAACTCCCTTCCTTGAATTCAGATGCTTTTTCATTCATCCTGCTCTTCCTTCAGTAAGTTATTTCCAAGCTGGAAAGGGTTCAGAAGAAGGCAGCCAAACACATTTGCTGGAGAATGGTGGAGTTTATTATGGAGAACTTTTATTATGTACACAGTCCTGAAAACAAGGGGCCCCCTCCCAAAGGTATCTGCCAACTTGTGGATAGTGCAACAAATGATCACCTGTGTTGTGTTTTTTGTCTTCTCTCACAAAGCAATATGCTCCTGCGGTAAGGGAAGTGCTAGCCTCACATTGGGGTCTCCAAAACTGAAGGCCAGGGGGATGTTTTGTTGTGAAATGCCTTGGCTCAGACTGTGCTGTGCAGGGCTGCAGGTAATCACAATGAATAGTGATTTTAAAAAGAGAGGGGGGCACCAAAATGAACAGGGTGTGTGTGGAGAGACTCCTCTATCAGGGCAGGTTACAACTTTTGGGGGCCTTTTTGGTTTAGGTAAGTGAGTGAAGCCTGCAGGACATGACGGGGCGTTTTGCATATTGGCAAAAGAGGTTTTTCTCCCTCATGGTACTAGGACTTGTGGACATCCAGGGAATTGGGGAAGATCCTTTGCAAGCCACATGGTTAACCTGTGGAACTCGCTCCTGCAGGAGGCAGGGGTAGCCACCAATGTGGGTGGCTTTAAAAGAGGCTTGGGCAGATGCATGGAGGAGGAGGCTATCAATGTCTACTAGCCAGGAGGGCTGTGTCCTTCCTCCATGGTCAGAGGCAGTGATGCTTCTGAATACCAGTTGCTAGAAATTGCAGGAGGGGAGAGGGTTTTGTGCTTGGATCCTGATTGCGGGCTTCCCACAATGGCATCTGGTTGGCCCCCTATGAGAGCAGTTTGTTGGACTAAATGGGCTGTTGGCCTGACCCAGCAGACTCTTCTTCTGTTCTTATCCTTTGGTGCCTTTGAGAAGTAAAACAAGACATTGTTTACTTCAAGCGAGAATCATGAATACAGTATGCTGCAGGCTGAAGGTGCCTGGATGTGTCTTCTTGCCAGTTGGCAAATGGGGTGGGGGAAGCTCCCTCATGTGAGCCATCGCCATCATTATGCTCAGGAAAGTTGCTGGGATCCCTATGCGCACTCTGTGGAGAGCAAACCCTCCAGCCGGCTTGAGTGTCTCCTTAGGAAGTCGCCTGTCCCTGGCTGGCCTTGCTCCCCCCGCCCCCCCCCCCGCTTGTGGGATGAGAATGCAGCACGTCAGAGAGAGAAGGACCATCTGCCCTCTGGGGTGGGGCTTGGACCCACATCTGTGGGTTGTTTGCTGGGAGTGGCAGCTGAAGGGGGCATGGGAAATTCCGTGGGGTGGGGCTGGGGCTGAAGTCCTCTGGAACAAGAGCACTTGAGACACTTTTATATTTGGCAAGGGAGATTCTTCTGCTGAGAGAGAAAGGCTGCTAAGAATAGAAATCATTTACATACAGGACATAAAACATTCCAGGCTCTTCCACATCCCAGCCTTTTCCAGGCCTGGGAATTGAGTCCCACTTACCGCCTTGGAGTTTGAATTGTAGGGATTCAGGGCTTGGGACCCGTGAGGCTGGGGGGTTCCTGTGCTCTTCCTTGGACAAAGGAGGTTTCCCGACCCACTTTCCCCACCCAGGCCCTTCTCCCTGCATGTGGGGATGGCAGGAAGAACCAGCAGCTGCGTCTTGTTCCAGGCACTCGGCCTGCCTCCTGACATTTTGTCCCTGGGTACTTTCTGCTCTCCTCTCGTTGCCAGCATTGTTGCGGAGGGCCCTGCGCTCTTTCTTTCTTCCCTCCCTTGCTCCTCTCCTCTGCTTCCCTCTCCCCTGCTTGGGTCCCGTGCAAGAGAGGAATTTCAGCAAGATTCTCCACACGCTGGCATTGCCACTCCTCCCCACTGTGGAAAGTAGGACTAAAGTCAGCTCTCTCGACACAAACGGCATTCCATTCATTCCATGGGCTTGACTTGTGTGGAGGGGGCGCTTGCCATGACAGGCTGGAAGCAGAGCTCCCATCTCAGTCTGCAGCCCAGGCAGGGCCTGCCCCCCGCCTTGCCCCATAACGCTTCCTGGGGATGGCGCGGCAGGGGTGCGCCACTCCCCAGCGCCTCTGTAAGGACAGCGGCAAAGGTGCAGGTGGCTGTTGCAATTGTGGGTCCAGCCTCTGGGATCAGAAGTGTCCATAGCTCCCTGAGCTTTTCATGTGTGTATATATTGTGAGTGTAAAGCAAATCTGTAGGGTCGGGGTGCAGTGATGGAAACTCAGGTACATAAGCTAATCGCCAAATGGCACCTTAAATCTAGGTTGCGGTCACTGTGAGAAACTGGGATAGGAAAGCTAGGAGCCAAATGGCTTCTGAGATCTAGGTTGTGGGCGTAAAAACAGAATGTCTAGTCGCCACTGGGGGGTGGGGGCGGGTCAGCAACATTGTTAATGCATGTTTAATTTGGTGTTGACAATATAAATATTGGTACCATACTTCAGTTTTCAAAACACTCTATTGTTAAACTCCTTAACATATTGTCTATTCTTAACATATGCTTCAAGGCTTCAAAGCACCTACATTTCAGGAATCCTGGAGTGTCACCCAGGCGTAAGAAAATGGCACCCAGACTTTTTGAGGTGCTTGCAAATGGAGAATCTTTATGCGCAAAATGCGTCTGGCGCTCAAACCCTGGTTATGGTCGCCACAATGCACTGTCCAGTTGTATACTTGTTGTATACTTGTACAATGACAATAAAGAAATCTCCCCCCCCCCCCCAATGAAGTTTATTATAGCAACAAGACATCACCACAGATTGGCAGGCTGGCTGGCATGCAGCAATGTCTTTTGATGCGTGAGCATGCAGGAGCAGAAAACTGCTGCACACCAGCCAGATGGTGGCAATGTCAGCCACCAAACCTGGCAACAAGGCATCTTCACTTGTTTGCAATTGGACCTGCGCCAGACACAAAACGCGCCTTGCGCCTGGGGAATTTTGAACCTGAGTGGTCCTCCGGATAACATTGGACTCAGTGTTAGAAACTCAGATATATACGCTAGGCGCCAAATGGCTCCTTAAACCAGGGTTACAGTCGCCAAAACTCAATGCCTAGTTGCCATTTGGGCACCAGACGCCTTGAAAGTCATATTTTTCAATATGACTTTTTGGTTCCTGAAATTCATTCTGATTGTCCAGATAAAATATCACAGATAGAATCTTACAGGTTGTGTTGCTAGTGTGTGAAAACTAGATCCAAGGATCCCCAGGCATGCACCTCCAGATGGTGAAGACGTCAGGTGTCATCCTGGCGCCCAGGGATCTTCACTTCATCGCAAGTGGCCAATAGCCAGGGGCAAAATGTGCCCAGCGCCTGGCAAATTTTGAATGTTGGTTGGACTACAGTTCCCATAATCTTTGGCCGTGATGTGAGCTGGAGTCCAGCAACATCTGACAGTCTGCTGATTTCCCATCCCTGATTTAGCAGGGGACGTGTGATGGTTGACTGAGATAATTTTGGTTTGTGCATTTTGTGTAATGTGAGATGGGGGGACACACAAGCAGAATCGGAAGAGGACCTGGTTTTATTTGGCCAGACAGAGCTGGCAGCAAGGCAACCGAACAACTCAGCTTGGTTCTTCATCTGGGACTTAAAGTCAAGCAGACTCACAATCTGAAAGGAATGATGATGGAAAGAGGCTGGCATGGTTGAGCAGAACTGCAGCCACACCCCAGCTGCTGAGTGCAGGAAGCTGCCCTGGTCAGACCTTTGGTCCCTCTGGCTGGCCGCCTGGCAGCTCTCCAGGTTGCTAGCCGCCCTGCCTGGGACGCCGTTGGGCCTGGACCTTTTGCATGGCAAGCAGGCGCTTCCCACTGAGCCATGTTGAGTAAGAAAAGCCCCTGCAGGACTTGGTGGTGCTTGTTCTGAGAAGGTTTCAGCATTTCAGAGTTCATGAGACGGCAGGGCGAACCTCGCCTGCCCTTGTCTGGGTAGGGCACTGCCTTGGCTCTCTGGGGACCAGAGACGTGTTTGTTCTGCTCCGTGTGCCTTGGCTGGGATCCTGCAATAAAGAATGAGTCACGAGTGTTTGGCCAGCAGCACCAATAAGTGGAGCCTTCCTAGGAAGAGGAATTTGGAGAGCTCTCGCGGCAGGCCTCACTTCATGGGCAGGTGCTGAGCAGTCACAGGCTGTGGAGAGAGAGAGAGGAACTCCTCCAGACTTTAGGGTGTGCAAAGGTGCCGTCTCCTCAGAGAAGCAGCCGCAAGAGCCGGGAGCACCTGGGTGAGGCCATCCATGTTTCCAGAAAAGGAAAAGGGGAGGAGGGGGGGATCTGGGCTGTTTCAAGGTGCATTTTCCACACCCATCTGCTGGGAGAGGTTGGGGGCGTTATCCTGGGCTCCCCTGACTGTTCCCTATGGGATAAACATTTCTGTAGCTTATTGTTTATTCACTTTATTACCTGCTCTTTAAAAGAGGATTAGACAAACAGCCTTAAAGGAGGATTAGAGGAATACAAGGGGGTAAAGGCTATTGATGGCTGTGCTCTGCCTCCACAGAGGGAGGCAGCAGGGCTTCGCCTGAGTCCTACTGGCTAGAAACCTCGGCAGGGGAGGGGAGGGCTCTTGCGCTCAGGACCTCTTTGTGGGCTTCCCATTGGGGCATCCAGTTGGATGGGCCACCGCCCTGGTCCAGCAGGCTCTTGTGTTCTTCTAAGGTCCCAGGGTGGGTTACAAGAATTTAAAACACCTTATTAAAAACAGATTAAAACAAATTACAATTGCAAGAATAGGCCGGGTTCTAAAAATACGCATCTCAAGTGTTAAAGGCCAAGGTGAAGAGGTGCACCTTCAGCACACTGGAAATGAAGGTGCACCTCTGCAGGAAGGGAGCAAGGGAAGCTGGCCACCCAGCTCAGCATTACCTGCACTGACTGGTAGCCGTGATGCCATCACTAGTGCTTCAGGCAGGACTCTCTCTCCCAGCCCTCCCTGGAGATGCCCCTGGGGGCAGAACCTGGTGCCTTCTGCATGCAGGACAGGTCCTCTCCCCCTGGGGCACGTCCCTTCCCTATAGGGGCTGGCACAGAGAATGCCTTTTTCCAGCCCCCCCCCCAACATCCAAGGGCAGTGGAGTTACCAAGAAGGCCCCCCCTCCCAAGATCTTACTCCTCCCCAAGAGGGTCAGGGGGGCTGGAGGTGGCCTTTCAGATATTTAAGGCCTAAGTCTTTCACCTCTTCAAACGCCATGCAAACCCCTTGAATGGGGCCTGGAAATGAACTGGCAATCGAGGCAATTTGAAGGGCGGCTTATCTTGGCCTCCTGGTCCCACCCAACCCCCAGTAGAGCCCCTTCTCTCCATGGCTGCTCTTGACGAAGGAGGTCCTCGGGTGTCAGGAAGGGGAGTAGGAGTAGCTGCTGCATTTCGCCACCTCCCTGCCTCCTTCACAGGCTTTCCCGTTCCCTTAATTCCAAGGGGCCTTGTGTGGGAACCGGCAGCAAATCCATAATTGGCACTGGTCTGTCAGTGGCATCCCCCAGCTGCCTGCCTGCCTGCCTGCCTCTGCTCCTCCAGGAGCCCACAATGGGAGCCCCTTGGAGGAGCAGGATCTGGACCTTGTTGTCGTTTCTTGCAGCAAGTAGCCAAAGAAGCAGAGAAGCACGAGCCTTCCTGGGGCGCCCCTCCCTGGGCGTGTGGCTGGGGGGTGGCACGACCATGCCGCCCCCCTCTGTGTTGGGAGAGGCCTGTGTCTGGAGCTGAACAAACAAGCCATTAAGCGCCTCCTGGGGCTCGGCGTCAGGCATCAACAGGGCAGGCGGCGTGCTCAGCGCCTGGGCTCAGAGCTGGGACGTTGTGCCAACCTGCCAGGAGCCACGAGGGACGCCTGATCAGCACTCTCTGTTCATTGTCAGGGCCCCCCAGGACGGGTTTGGTGAGGGCTTTTCCCCTTCCAATTAATTAGTTCTTGCAGACTGGCTCTGAGCAGCAGCAGCAGCTGGGACTGCTCTTTTGTACAGGGTTGCAGGTACTGAGTCCCAGTCAGGGGAAAGGGTGACCTGTTGTTGGGGGGCAACTGGTCCTCCTCCTCTGCCCTGACATCCTCCTGGGGCTCTAGGAGGACTTCCCTGGCCCCAGTGCTCTGCGGGAGGGGCGTCCTCTTTCAACTTTTGCGGGGGGGGGGGGAGGGCTGGCTCTGCCATTGGGGGCCTTTGGCCATTGGAGCAGGTGTGGAAGAGCCCCAAGGGAAAGATGTCAGGAAGCATCCTGGCTTTGCAGGGGATCAGAGCAAGGTGCTTAGCCCTAGACAAAAGCATTGCTGAGCGGGAGGAAAAGAGAGCCGCTGCCTCAGTGCCCTTGAATCTGTGCAAAGAGAAGAGGTTGATGAAAAGTGGCCAGTTCCTCCCTCCTGGACAGATCCTGCCTCTCTCTGTGTGTGTTTGCTCTGCTGCTCTCCTCAGTTCCCCTCCCAAACTGCCAGGCACCCAGTGCAAATCTGCCCTTATACAGTCATTTCCTATTCTTAGAAGCTTTTCCCTGGGATTGTGCTGGGGGAGTCATCCAGAGGAAATCCTGTTTCCTCCGTTAAAAAATGGAAGACTGCAAGTGGCACTTCTCTCACTTCCTATCTGGTGTCCCCGAGGGGACCCTGGATGGAGGGGGCAGGCCCTGCCCGTCCTCCCCACCTTGCGTCCTTTGCAGCAGCCTCCTCAGAGCAGCCAGGTAGCAGATTTGCTTTTTGACGTTGGGCAGAGGAGCAGAGCCTTCTCAACCGTTGGGAGGCCCCGTCTGCAGGGCATTCTTGCCCCATTGCTGTGGCTCAGGGCCAGGGCCAGGGTCAGCCCAAGGCATCAAGTGGGGCAGGGGGGACGCAGGAGGGGACCCCAGAGTCTTCCCGCTCTCCTGAGCCTCTTGCTGGGAGGAGGCATTTCCAGCAGTGGAGGATTCCAGCAACGGCAGACTCTGGACACTGAACTTTCCCAGTGAAAACATATTTTCTCCTTAAAAGGAAAATGACGGTCTGGCTGCTGGGAGGAGGAGAGGCTTTGGCTGAGCAAAATCCAGCTCTTTCTCCTCAGTGCCACATCTGGCAGGACAGAGAGAAGCTCCGCAGGCGACTGGGCTGAGCTGGGGGTCTGCGTGGCTGCTGCGTTCTGGGTGCTGGGGGTGGCAGGGGGGATCAAGGCACAACAACAAACAACAAAGCAGGGTCCTGTGCAAGGGGCACCAATGTGACATTTTGTTCTGCATAGGCTCTGGACCCCACCACCTGCCTGTCTCCTGGTCTTCCCCACCCTGAGGGCCCTTTGGCACCAGATGCTGTGCACCGCTGTTGTATATGGAAACGGGGCTGACTTTGATCCGGATGTGTATGCCTACCCACAGGCCACAGGGAACTGGGCAGCTGAGAGCCAGCACACCCCTTTGACTGGCCTGTTTGGGGCGCTTCTCCTTCCAAAGCTCCTGCAGAGAGACACCCTGCCTCCACTTGCTGCCTGTACCTTGGAGGGAAGCCCAGGGTGACTGAGGGGCTCTTGCTCACCCTCCTGGGGGCTGCCTGGCTGCCTTCGGCCACATGGGAGGCTGTCCCACCCCACCTAAGGGTGCCACCCCTCCCCTCCCTTGTGGCCTCCATTTCTCATGTGGGGTTAGGATACAAAGGGCTCATCCTGGCAAAGCGCTGGGGGGGGGGGCACCAGTTGATCGATTGATCTCTCAGGTGTGAGCGTGGCAATCCTGAGTCGGGACAGACAGACAGGCGAGGATCCCAAGGCCCTTCTGCCCCTTCTGAATCCTGCCCTTTGTGACCTGCAACATGAGATGCTTGGCTGGTGGCGCAGCTGGCAGAGCCCTGCCCCCTCGCCCAGCCCAGGGAGAGATTCCACCTGGTCCCTTCCAGGCCTGCTGGGAAACAGGTGCTTATCAACTGCGAGTAGAGCAAGTCTGGCCAGGAAGGCCGGGATCCGACCACTGCCAAGGGGAGCCATGCAGCTGTCCCCCCCTCCCTGGGCAAAGAAGAGACTGCTGAAGAAGACCCCCTCAGTTGCCTTTGCTGCCCTTGCCCAGAGGCTTGGCCATTTGGAGATCCAGAGGAGGTTGGGCAATGTGACGGTGCAGCAGAAGAGCCAGGATAGACCCCCATCTGGAAGCCCCCATGCAAATTGTCAGGGTGGGCCCCAGGGCCCCAGATCACCCCCAGCATCTCGTACTTTGTGTGTGTGTGATGCTCACAGGGTGTTGTTGCCCAGAGGGCCAAGATGCAGGACATTGTGGACTTTGGGGGAAGAAGGCGGCAAAGGGTCAATCGTTGCCTTTCGGTGGGTTTGGTGTGTTGCCTCACAGAAGTATTCGAAATTGGCCAGGCATGTTTTTGCTCCTTCTGCGGGTCAGTTTGCGACTACTGTATGTGGATGAAGATTTCTGGGTGCCCAGAATTCAAGGTGCCAATTAGCTCCTAGCTTATATATTTGCATTTCTCACACTGCCCCGTGGATGTCGCCAGGTGGCCGCCTGCTTCTCCCTCCTGGACTCCCTTGGATGGGCATCTCCCCATTGCCGTCCTCCTCTGGGAGCCAAGCTGGGCCCGCCATCCTCCCTCCCTCCCTCCCTCCCCGCCTCCTCCCTCCTTGTGGCTTTTTATGAGGAGTGCTGGGCTCAGGGCCCAACTTTCCCAGCCACTTGGATTCCTTTTCTCTCCCTCTTGCCTGCTGAGAGGAAACTATTCATCCAAGGCAGCCGGCAGAGGATTTTGCTGCAGCTTGTGATTTAGGGTGTGCCCACTCGCCTGCCCGCCTGCCTCTGCTGCCCATTGCTCACCGTGAAGCCAGGAGGGGGGCTGCTGCTGCTGCTGCTGCTGGCAATGAGGGAAGGCCTTCTGGAGGGCCCAGGGCGATGCTGCCGGGAGGGGAGAGGCGACAGAAAGTAGAGGCAACATCCTTTGGATCCCTGCTTTGAGAAGCGAGGCCCGGGACTCTGGCGAGGGGCAGCCATGAAGTTCAGGGCTGTGGTAAGGCTCTTCTGCGGTGGGGAGAGGGTGAGGAGAGGCAGGAAATTCCTCCATGGGTCTCCTGGGGGTTGATCCTGGCCTCCAGCTGATGCCGCTCCCTGTGGCCCTGTCCTGGGGAGGAGGTGGGGTGGGGGGTCAATGTGGCTACAAAGTCCAGGAGGTTTTCTCTGTGGTGCTCCTGGATCTGGTGTGAGGAGGGAGCCTATTTCTTGGAGGGATCAGGACATGGGGAGGGGAGCCCACAAGTAGTGGGGCTCTGGAGTGTCCCCCCCCCCAGTCCTGCAGTGACCTAGGAAAGCTAGGCCTGATGTGGCGCTGCCACCGCCCTTACAAACAGGGCTGAGCCATTTGTTCAGCTGCAGCCCCTGGGACGGTTCTGGGTTGCCCTGTCTCTATGCTCTGGGTGTGTTGCGGGTGGTGGTGGGGTATTGTGAATCCAAGTTAATCCAAGGCACTGGGGCCTCTCACCTTCAGGTGCCTTTGGGGGGCTGAGCCAGGCAGGGGAGCAGGGGAGCGACACCCACAGCCCCCCTCCTAAGTCCCAGCCCGAGGGGCAACACAAGGGAAATTGGAAGCAGAAGCGCTCAGGAGTCAATGGGGAAGCTGGCCTGGAGAAACCCTGCTGCTGCTGACTTTCCTCTGTGGGCCATGTTGCTCTCGGCCTGGGCTTGCGCACCAGGAGGAAGTCGACTCGTGAGACGTGCTCAGTCTTGCAGTCGGAAGGGGAGCTTTGCCTAGTGGGCGGCCAGAGCAACAAGCAGCCTTTGCAGCCAAACCGGGAGGGAGGGAGCAGGGTGGCCCAGGAACCTTGGCTGGGCTCCCTGGCTGCCCACCTGCCCTCTTGTCACCTGGTCTGGATGCTAGGCTGCCCCAGCCAGGCAAGAGTGACGTGGGGCCTCCCCTGGGGCAATGGTGCCATTGCCACACCCCGTGAAATCCCTGGCAGCTGAGGAGGGGGTGCCTGCATCCATCTGGGTGAGGGAGGGACCCTGTAGAGATTTCAAAAGGCCAGCGAATGGTTTGACTGGAGCAGTGGAGCTGGCCAGCCGATCCTCTGAAGGGGGTGTCTTCTGCAGTGTGGGGAGAAGCTCAGCTCCTCCATCTCTGTTGTCAATTCTGCCTCTGGAGGAAATTGCCTCTGGGGTTGGTGGAAAGCAGGACCCCTTTCTATGGGGTGTGTGTGGAAGGGGGTCCCTGTTGGGGAGCCAGACACAGGCAAGCTCTCCTCTGCCTGGCATCACTGGTTGTGGTCCAGCAGAGGCAGGGAGGGAAATTCCTGAGGCTGCAGCAGCCTGATCGTCTTCTCTATATGCCCAAGTTCCTTCTACTTTGGAAAGGGAAACCCGGGGTGTGTGTGTGTCCAAGAGGCCTGCCTGCCTGCCTGCCTGCCTGCCTGCCTGCCTGCCTGCCTGCCTTCCTTCCTTCCTTCCTTCCTTCCTTCCTTCCTTCCTTCCTTCCTTCCTTCCTTCCTTCCTTCCTTCCTTCCTCCCTCCCTCCCTCCCTCCCTCCCTCCCTCCCTCCCTCCCTCCCCATATCTCTCCACCCCACCCCAACAAAATAATGTGCCTTTGAGCGCCCTTTGGGCCTCATGGCTCTGCCTCCGATGATGGGAATGTTTATAATTCTTGTTTGAATAAATACTGCAGAATTTACACTTGTTTGCTTCAGATAGACGCCTAACGGTACTATTTTTGAAAGTTACGTTTATTTGCTTTTACTCAATCCAAGATGCAAGAAAGACATGTAAGATCCTGGCACAAAATGTGTGTGTGTGAGTGAGTGAGAGAGAGAGAGAGAGAGAGAGAGAGAGAGAGAGGTAAACAGTGAACATGTCTGCATGTTTAGCACCAGAATTGCTCCTGCTTTACCTCCAAACATCACCAGGCAGTAAAAAAACCACCCTGCCTGCGTTCCGCTTCCCCTATCTAGCACTTCCCTCCAGTGGGCAGAGGCTCAGGACCCTCAGGACCACAGGCAGGTTCAGTCCCGTCTGCAGACAAGCTGCAGGTGGGCCAGCCATGCCAGCCATGTGTCCCTGGAGGAAGGGGAGGCTGCCCACTCCCAGCGCAGCCCTGGGGCCTTTGCTTCCACCTCTGCATCCCAGGAAAGTCAGCCAGCCAGTGCAGAGCATTGCTGGCTCCTCCCAGACGGGCCCATCAGCTGATCTGGCTGACCAAGAGGGCGGCCTGCCAGGGACGAGCCTCCAGGATTTATGTGGGGGTGAGGGTCCCGTGAGGGTCCTGCTTCTCCCCTTCTCCCCCTCCTTCCACCCTCCCATGGGGTGGGCATCACTGTGGCTTTGTCTCCCTTGGTTTGCGGTGAGTCCCCTCCCACCTCCCTTGAGGAGTTATCTGGGTGTGCCAGTCCCTTTGGACCCCCATGGCAAATGCCTTATGGCTGTGGTGTTCAGTGGTGAGAGCACCAGAGGCAGGCTAGAAATTCCCCAACAGCACAGGCACCTGGGAGGTAATGCCCTCTCCTCCAGTGTTCAAAATTCCCCAGGTGCGTTTTGCTACTGACGCAGGCCCAAATGTGATTGTGTGGAGATTTTGGGGCGCCAGGTTTAAAAACCTCTGCCTTAATCCATAGTTTCCCCTGTGTGTTTCTCCTCCTTGCATACTGGGATTAGTGAAGTGTTGTAAGAACAGGTACAATCAGGCAGTGCAGTTGAGATCATAGGAATTGTAGCGCTGGGAGGGACTCTGGGGGTCATCTAGTCCAACCCTCTGGCGAGCAGACGTTCTGTTGTGGTGACCGTAACCCAGATTCAAGGTGCCATTTGGCACCTAGGTTATATATCACACTGCTCTCCTCCCCCACAGAGCCACCACTTTGTCCCCCACTGTTCCTGTGGCACCTGGGGAGACCAGGGTGGGGGGCGGGACGGTGTGCTTCACTCAGAGCTCTCTGTGTCTGGCTTGGATGTGACCTCCTGCTGCTGCTTTCCCCTCCTTGGCCAGCCAGTGTTTGGAGGAAGACCTCTGGGCTCCCTTTGCTGCTGGTGCTGAGGGTGGTGGAGTTCTGGGCTGGGGGGGGGGGCTAGTTCCAGGAGCCCCTGCAGGCATGGGGAGGAAAGAGAGAGAGAGAGAGAGATGCTCAGCTGTCTCTGAGGCATCTGCCTTTCTCTCCCCACTCTGCCCCCCAAACTCCAGGTCTCACCCCCTGGCTTCCCCCTTGGAAGAGCCCCTCCCAGTAGCCAACCCTCAAAGGCTCCCTGCGGCGCCTGAGCAGGGAAAGTGGCAGCGAGAGGTGAAGAGGGTGGCTGGAGGAGTGCAGGTGCGCCTCCTTTCTCCCTCTCCCCTCCTGGGGATTTGCTAGGGGAGGAAATGTTCCTGTTGGCATGGAAAGTTTCCTCCATGGGGAGGTGGGGCGCCTCTGCGCAGTGGTGGGGAGAGGCCGGCAGGCTCACTCCGCTCCACTCCCAGCAAGCGAAGGACGTGGGGACGCTGCGTTCCCTCTGGTGCCAGCCATGAATGTGGAGGGCTTGTTGGCTCAGATCCAGCAGAAGAGGTCTCTCATCCCGATGGGGTTCCACCTGGCCAACCATGAGGTGAGCCCCCATCGCATGTGCAGGGTGTCGCTGGCTGGCAGAGGGCAGGACCTGGAGGCCTGGACGGGATGCCAGTGGAGTGTGTGTTTTGGGGTTGGGAAGAGCCGCTCCCTTCTGCCTCACAGCCTTCCTGGGAAGGATCCTGATTTGCATGGCTGTTTGTGGCTTCTGAGACTTGGACTCATTTACACTGGTAGTGAACCAGCTGGGCTGGAGTGGGGCGTGTGGACTTCTGCCGGTGGGTTGGGGACTTCTGTCCCCTCCTTGTTGTGGAGATGCCTCTCCCTGAGCCCCGCCAGCCCCTGCTGTGGCCTCCGTCCTTTGGCCCTTCCTTGACAGCCAGCCCAGGCATGGCGAGGCTTCCCTCCCTGTCCACCTCTGGCCGCCTGGCTCAACCTCTCCTCTTGTTGCTCCTTGCAGCCTGTCGCAGTGACGGGGTCCGGCTAGCAGCCATGGAGAGCGCCCTGACAGCTCGTGACCGCGTGGGAGTCCAGGACTTTGTCCTGCTGGAGAACTTCACCAGCGAAGCGGCTTTCATCGAGAATCTGCGCAAGCGGTTCAAAGAGAACCTCATCTACGTAAGTGGAGCAGCCCCCTTCATCCAGCAGCTTCCTCTTTCCCCGTGGGGCTCTGCTGCTCTGCCCGACGGGAGCTGTGGCCCCGCAGAGCCCCTCTGCTTGGGTGCTGGGCCCCAGCAGGGCGGTGCCACTGCAGGTTCTGGAGCAGAGGGTCCAGGATGCCAGGCTGGGGTGGGGCCTGAGGTGCAGCTGCTCTCAGCCCCACAGGCAAACATATTGAGGGAGGCAGGAAACATTTCTTGGAAGAAGATTTCAAGGCAAAGAAGAGGAGTGTCACTATGAGGGATCACCAGGTGTCCTGCGATCCGACTGTCACATCCCAGAGGCTGCTCTCCCTCCCTCCCTGTGCCTCCTGACCTCCCCTCCCTTCCTTACTCTGCAGACGTACATTGGCTCTGTCCTGGTCTCCGTCAATCCCTACAAGGACCTGGAGATCTACAGCAAGCAGCACATGGAGCGCTACCGGGGCGTCAGCTTCTACGAGGTCTCTCCTCACCTGTGGGTAACGCCGCGGATCAAGCCAGTCCCCCCTCCCCCTCTTGCTTGTCCTGGGCCTCTGGAGCCACAGGCTGCCAGCCACGCCCAAAGGATAGGAAAATCTGTGTGTTTGTGTGCATGAGAGGGCAGAGGGTGGGATTTTTCCTGCTCCCTCTGCCCAGCATTTCCCACGTTGCTAAGAGACCAGGAACCCACCAGAGTATCTTTGTTTGCATAGCTGGGTGAACACTCCTCATTTAGAGAATGGAGCGCTGATTCTGAGCACAATTTTGGAGGGTTCGTAAGACAAAAGAGCCCTTCGTGCGCGAAACACCCGGCTGCACTGCTTGCAAGGGCGTGTGTGTACAAAATCTAGGGAGTGCCTTTACTCCCTCCCACCCCCTTTGCTTTGGGAGATGGGAGGGAGGAAGAGAGGGAAGGAGGGGATATCCCAGGTCACATTCTGCCCCCTTACCCATGTTCCCTGGGATTTGGCCCAACAGAAATGCTGAGGGGGCGGGGGGGGGCGCTGTCTTTTAGATGGACAGGCTGCCTCCCGACTTCCCACTTGTTGGATCTGCAAGCCTCTTGATCACAAGGTTCAGCCTCCTTGAGATGAGGGAAAGCAAAGAAAGGAGGGAGTGGAAAAGAATACTAAATTCGGGATTTATTCTCTCCCAAACCCTATCATTCTGAATCTGACCGGACACAGGTTAGAGCTCAACTTCGAGCCTACCAAGTGGCGGTAGCAACGGCGAAGAAGACTTTCTTCACCGCCTCTTTTGCATCTGCAGAAAACAGCAGCAGGAGTCTTTTTCAGGTGGTTCGCAATTTAGCGGAACCACCTGCTCCATCAGGGCCCAGTACGGGCCACATGCTCTCCTGCAATGATTTTGCAAAGTTTTTTGCAGATAAAGTCGCTCAGATTCGAGAAGAGGTAGACTCCACCGCGGGAGCAGGGCTGGGGCGGGAGAGTGCTAGAGTCCTGTCTAGTCCAGTTGTGTGGGGTCAATTCCAGTCTGTTACCTCTGAGGATGTGGACAGGCTGCTTGGACGAGTGACACCAACCACCTGTCTCCTTGATCCTTGCCCATCCTGGCTTATAAAAGCTAGCCGGGAAGGGCTGGGCGATGGGCTTTGCGGGGTGGTGAATGCATCTCTTTGCAAGGGAGCCTTCCCAGATCCGCTAAAAGAGGCGGTTATTAAACCGCTTCTTAAAAAACCATCTTTGGATGTGGCCAATATGGCCAACTATCGCCCAGTCTCAAATCTTCCATTCTTGGGCAAGGTGATTGAGCGAGTGGTTGCTGAACAACTCCAGGCACGCCTGGAAGAAGCGGACCATTTGGATCCCTTCCAATCGGGATTCAGACCTCATCATGGGACTGAAACTGCCTTGGTCGCACTGGTCGATGATCTCCGGCGGGCTAGGGACAAAGGTGAGAGCTGTTTCCTAGTTCTGCTGGATCTCTCAGCAGCTTTTGACACCATCGACCATAACATCCTTCTGGACCATCTAGAGGGGTTGGGAGCTGGGGGCACTGTTATACAGTGGTTCCGCTCCTTCCTCCTGGGCCGTGCTCAGAAAGTGGTGGTGGGGGATGAGTGTTCAGACCCCTGGGCTCTCACTTGTGGGGTGCCTCAGGGTCCGTCCTCTCCCCCATGCTTTTTAATATCTATATGAAGCCGCTGGGAGAGATCATCAGGGGGTTTGGGCTGGGTGTTCATCAGTATGCGGACGATACCCAGCTCTACCTCTCTTTCAAATCAGAACCAGTGAAGGCGGTGAAGGTCCTGTGTGAGTGTCTGGAGGCGGTTGGAGGATGGATGGCGGCTAACAGATTGAGGTTGAATCCTGACAAGACAGAAGTACTGTTTTTGGGGGACAGGAGGCGGGCAGGTGTGGAGGACTCCCTGGTCCTGAATGGGGTAACTGTGCCCCTGAAGGACCAGGTGTGCAGCCTGGGAGTCATTTTGGACTCACAGCTGTCCATGGAGGCGCAGGTTAATTCTGTATCCAGGGCAGCTGTCTACCAGCTCCATCTGGTACGCAGGCTGAGACCCTACCTGTCCGCAGACTGTCTCGCCAGAGTGGTGCATGCTCTGGTTATCTCCCGCTTGGACTACTGCAATGCGCTCTACGTGGGGCTACCTTTGAAGGTGACCCGGAAACTACAATTAATCCAGAATGCGGCAGCTAGACTGGTGACTGGGAGTGGCCGCCGGGACCACATAACACCGGTCTTGAAAGACCTACACTGACTCCCAGTACGTTTCTGAGCACAATTCAAAGTGTTGGTGCTGACCTTTAAAGCCCTAAATGGCTTCAGTCCAGTATACCTGAAGGAGGGTCTCCACCCCCATCGGTCAGCCCGGACACTGAGGTCCAGTGCCGAGGGCCTTCTGGCGGTTCCCTCACTACGAGAAGCCAAGTTACAGGGAACCAGGCAGAGGGCCTTCTCGGTAGTGGCACCCGCCCTGTGGAACGCCCTCCCTTCAGATGTCAAAGAGAACAACAACTACCAGACCTTTAGAAGACATCTGAAGGCAGCCCTGTTTAGGGAGGCTTTTAATGTTTAATAGATTGTTGTATTTTAATGTTCTGTTGAAAGCCGCCCAGAGTGGCTGGGGAAACCCAGCCAGATGGGCGGGGTATAAATAATAAATTATTATTATTATTATTATTATTATTATTATTATTATTATTATTATTATTAAAATTTATTTATTTATTTATTTATTTATTAAAATAGTTTGCTCTCTGTATACCACCCAAAATCATGTTGGGATTTTAGGGCAGCGTACAGTAAAAAAGTACAAATTCTCAATTATGACCCAGCAGACAAAATCCTTGAAACGTTGATGAGGATTTGTAGCAGTGGAAAGTGCCAAAACATTTGCCATGTGGGCCCTGGGCAAGTCTCTTTGGGGGTGTCCTTCTCCAGCGGGGGCACCACAGCCAAACAGCCCCTCGTGGCTGCATCACGCGAATCGGATGCTGCCACAGCCTTTCCCTGGCCAGATGGGATCCGACCCTGTAGTTGTCCATATCGGTCTCAGTCTTGACCAGCTTTTACACTTGTTTTACATATTGTTTTAACGGTAGACATTTTGGAAATAAAGGAGGAAGGTGCCTGGAGAAAGCTCTTTAAGGCACAGACGAGTGAAAGGTGCGCTTTTACCAAAGTGCCACTGGAAGGTTGGCCATCCCTGAGGGTGGGGCTGCTGTGCCCCCTCGGCAGGCATCCTTCCCCCACCCCCTGCAGGGCCCGGGAGCTCCAGACGGTGGCGCTGGCCGGGTGGTGACGACTGTGGCCCTTTGCTTCTCTCCTCCTCCTCCTCAGCTACGCCATTGCAGACAATGCCTACCGCTCTCTGCGCACGGAGAGGAAGGACCAGTGCATCCTCATCTCGGGGGAAAGCGGGGCTGGCAAGACAGAAGCCACCAAGAAGGTGCTGCAGTACTACGCCGTCACCTGCCCAGCCAGCGAGCAGGTGGAGACCATCAAGGACCGGCTCCTGCAGTCCAACCCAGTCCTGGAGGTAAGAGCATGAGGCCCAGTTCAGAAGGTGCCGGGGCTGCGGCTGCTCCTTCTCCTTCTCCGCTGTGGCTTTTGGGCCTAGAAGAGAGCTAGACACAACACAGCACAGCCGCTCCTCCCCGGTGGACCCGCCCCATCTTTGTGGCCTGCTTTGCGCTGCTGGGGGCCAACAACCAAGGGAGCCCAGGATGCCTGTGTGGAAGCAGGAGAGGTCCTGCAGTGGTCAGCGCTTGGGTCCGAGTCGAGGCCGGCTGGGGGCCAGGCTAGAAAGTCAAGGCAGGCAAGGCCTGCAGTCCGAGGGGCTGTGCCTGAGCCAGAGTCCTTTCCCCACGTCTGGAGATCAGTTGTCCTCTTCTTCCTCTCCAGGCGTTTGGAAATGCCAAGACCCTTCGCAACGACAACTCCAGCCGGTTTGGGAAATACATGGATGTCCAGTTCGATTATAAGGTGAGTCCGTAGGAGGGCAAACCAAGTTAGCCTCCTGGTCCTTCCTGCTCTCCCCGCCCCTGAAACTGAACCCTTCTGCATTGCAATGGGCCACTGAAAACCCCCATCTTTTGAGCTGTGGAGGAGTGGGGGGAGCCCCTCTCTCTGTCCTCACGTGGAGCCAGGTTTCCCCCAGCCCCCAAAGCTTTTCATCATGTCCCCCCCCCCACTACGGAAAGGCGGCTCTGCATGCAGGGCTGACCCCTGGTGGACGGTCTGCAGGTGCTTGGTGGGGAAACCCTGAGAGCTCTGGCAGCAGCCTTCTTGCCCTCTGCCTGCCCCTCTGCAAAGGGGTCCTGAGCAGCTGGCTCCCTCTCTGCCCTCGCCAGCCACACCTGCTGCCTTCTTTGCCTTAGGGGGCTCCCATTGGGGGCCACATCTTGAACTACCTCCTTGAGAAGTCGCGGGTGGTGCACCAGAACCACGGCGAGAGGAACTTCCACATCTTCTACCAGCTGCTGGAAGGGGGTGAGGAGGACCTGCTGCGGAGGCTGGGCCTGGAGAAGAGCCCCCACCAGTACCAGTTCCTTGTGAAGGTAAAGCGCTGCACACGCACACCCCGGCAGAAGCCCTTCTGGGGCCTGCGGTGGGGCTGAGCAGTAGCTGAGGACTGCCTGCCTGCCTGCCTGTCCATTTTTGGGGCAGCCCCTGCATCCCCGCTTTCCGCTGCTGAGGGTCTCCTCCCCACGTTCCCCATCTCTCTTGCCAGGGCCAGTGTGCAAAAGTCAGCTCCATCAACGACAAGAGCGAATGGAAGAGCATGCGCAGGGCCCTGTCCGTCATTAACTTCAGCGACAACGAAGTGGAGGTAAGAGGCCCCTTTTGCTCCTGTGGCTGCTGCTGCCTCCCCGTGTTTGGGAGGGGGGGTGCTGCGTCCCCCTCTGTGGTGCTCTTCTGCTAGTGACCCTCCCTGGCCCTCCCCTCTTCCCTTCCCAGGACCTCCTGAGCATTGTGGCCAGTGTCTTGCACTTGGGCAACGTGCAGTTTGCTGCTGACGAAGAGGGCAGCGCTCAAGTGACCACAGAGAACCAGATCAAGTACCTGGCCAGGGTGAGTGGCAGAGCTGGCCAAGTGGGCAAGGAGGGGGCAGTGGGAGCAGGGTGTGGAGAGGAGCGAAAGGCTCCCAGGGATCTTCGGAAATGGGCCTGAGCTGCATCACTTGGAGGCTCATTTTAAGGGGGAACGTGTGTGTCATAAAGTCTAGAGAAAGGGTTATATTCTAGAAGGGATCAAAGAAATGAATGAATCTGAGAGATGGCCAAGTAACGTTGGGGAAATCAACGTCCAGTGAATATAAAGGCAGGCCACAGTTTTATTCCTGCAGCTCTTGGAGTCAGAAGACGGAATGCCAGGGGAAATGACTTTGAAAAGTGTGAATAAGGCCTTCAGTATGTTTTAGGGGTGAGGATTAGTCACAGCTCTTGGAAGAGAAGAGGCCAAACCGTCCCCCAGACTTCCACTCTCCTCTAACGTGAGGAGAAATAATGACACCCTTTCTCTGATGCTAAGCAGGGGTGGGGCAGGTTGCACCTTCTCTTCTCTCCTGGCTGCATTGCGCCCATCACTCCTTCCCAGTTTGGGTCTCTGCCTTCCTCCTCCTCCTCCTCTCAGGGCTGAGAAGGACCCTTTTTCTCTGCCATGGGCAGAGGCTGCTCTGGCTGTGGCTCTTCAGCTGTGCCTCTCCTTTTTTGCCTTGCAGCTCCTGGGGGTTGAAGGGTCTCTGCTTCGAGAGGCTCTGACCCACAAGAAGATTATCGCCAAGGGGGAAGAGGTAAGAGGGTGGGGGGAGGCGGCCAGGCCAACCCAGGGGCATTTCCTGGTGATGGACACTGTGGCAATATCCAAGGGAGGTGGTTCAGGTACCTGGTTGCCCCCCCCCGAGTCCGCTGGCCAGAGAGAGGCTGACGGCGGCTCTTTCCTTGCAGCTGGTCAGCCCCCTCAACCTGGAGCAGGCGGCTTATGCACGGGACGCCCTCGCCAAGGCCATCTACGGGCGCACCTTCTCGTGGCTCGTGGGCAAGATCAACAAGTCCCTCGCCTACAAGGTCAGCAGGCCGTTCTCCCCATGACGGCTGCTGGGTCATGGGTGGCACCCTCCATGGAGGAGGCCTTGCTCCGGAAAAGGGGCCCACAAGGAGCAGGCCTCCTTCTGCAAGGGTGGCTTTATGGCGGTTCCCAGCGTTGGGACAGGAGCAAAGTCCCCGTTTTCCTGGCCCCTTGGCAGGGCAGGGGGGCAAGGGGAGGGTGCCGTTCCCAGGGGGGCTCTCACTCCCCTGTGCCTTTTGGCAGGAGACGGAGCGCCTGGGCTGGAGAAGCAGCGCCTCCGTCCTGGGGCTGCTCGACATCTACGGCTTCGAGGTTTTCCAGCACAACAGGTGGGTTTTCCTGGCTCCTGCCCAGGTTGAGAGGAGGAAGAGGAGGGGCTGCCTGTCTTCCAAGGGGCAAGGGGCCACCTGGCACAGGGCTGGCCTCAGGCTGCTCTCCACCAGGACACCCCCCCCCCCAGGGTTTGTCTCTGACCTTGTGCTGTGCCACTGAAACTCGGCATCTCCAGTTGCTGCAGGCCAGCATGGCTGTGAGAGGAAGCAGCACCAGCACCAGCAGGGAGGGTGGGTCTTGCTCTGCCCCCCATGACTGTGAAAGTGGTTGCTTGGAGGGGGGTGGGGGTCAGAGTCTGTGCTGGGTCTGCCTCTGCTGGGGCCAAGAGCTCTTTTCTGCCTTCCCTCCTTTGCAGCTTTGAGCAGTTTTGCATCAATTACTGCAATGAAAAGTTGCAGCAGCTCTTCATCGAGCTCACGCTGAAATCGGAGCAGGAGGAATACGAGGCTGAGGGAATTGCGGTAAGAGCAGGCAGTGGTGGTGGGGGGGCTCCTCTGCTTTCCCAGCGAGGGAGGGGCTGCCATTTACACCTGAGGAGGCCGACTTACTTAGTCCAGCTGAAAATAGAGTCAGCCCTTTGGCCAGCCGGCCTCTGCCAAGCCCTTGCCCTTTGGATTACTGGCCACTTTTCTGTTGAATGAGAGGTGCCTAAGAAGGTGGCTCTGCTTTTAACTGCCTGGCTGTAAGCAGCCATCACTTCTCCTTTGAAGGGCAAGGAGTTGAGGCCTTAATGCCTGACTCTTGGCAATGAGGGGCTTCCCCTTGTGCCCCCTAAGGCTAAAGGGGGAGCCCAGCCGGCTGGTGCCTCCAGCTGCTCCCCCATGCACTTCTCCTCCGGAGCGGGGCCTCTTTCACTCAGACTCTCTTGCTTCCTTTTTGCAGTGGGAGCCTGTCCAGTACTTCAACAACAAGATCATCTGTGACTTAGTGGAAGAGAAATTCAAAGGCATCATTGCAGTCTTGGTAAGTCCTCAAGGACGTTTTGAAGAAAAGGGTGTGAGAAGATTGTGGGCAGAGGGCCTTCTCGGTAGTGGCTCCCTCCCTGTGGAACAGCCTCCCCTCAGATGTCAAGGAAATAAACAACTATCTGACTTTTAGAAACAAAATAAAAAAATTCCTTCCAGTAGCACCTTAGAGACCAACTAAGTTTGTTCTTGGTATGAGCTTTCGTGTGCATGCACACTTCTTCAGATACACTGAGACAGAAGTTTCCTTCCCCAAAGGTCCCAGGGTTGCAAAAAGGCAAGATTTTAATCAGTGGAAACAATTTACAGCCAAAGGAATATGAAAGGTTCTGAAAACATACATTGTCTTCCTGCAGCTTCACAAGAGAGGCACCTCTGTTGGGAGGGAGCCCCACATCACAGGAAATGCCCTGGGCCCCCACCTTTGCTTCCTCCTTTGGGCCCATTAGCCAAGTTGGTCAGCGGGCAGCCTCCCCCCCCCCATCCCATGGAGGCTTCCATCTGCTCTGAAAGGCTCCAGTGATGGTCTTGGGGGGAGGAGGAGGGTGGTGTTGCCTGCTAGACCCCCATGTCCTTCAATTTCCTCCCTGCAGGATGAGGAGTGCCTGCGGCCTGGAGACGCCACTGACATGACCTTCCTGGTGAAACTGGAGGAGACGATAAAGAACCACCCCCACTTCCTCACGTGAGTCGCCTTGGGGGCCGGAGGAGCCTCTCCATCTTCAGCCCAGGACTGGAGGCTCCACAGGTTTCAGCACCTTCTTTGAGAACAGAAGCAGCCGATCTGCTCCTGCTACAGGGACTCAATCCCCTCCAGCCCAACCTTGTCCTCTGGGACCCTGAGCCATTGGTTCTGGCTCCCCCCCCCATCTTCTGCCCATTTATGGGGTTTCCCTCTCCACAGACACAAGCTGGCAGATGCCAAGACCCGGAAGTCCTTGGGCCGGGAGGAGTTCCGCCTGCAGCACTACGCAGGGGACGTCACCTACCATGTGGCAGGTAGGTGGCGGCCGTCTCCAGGCAGCAGTGCTGGGCAACGGGGGGCGTCTATGCCTGTGCCCCCCTTCCCATACACCCTCCCTCCAGCTCCTCCTGGCAGGGTCTTTTATGCTGCTGGCTTTGTGCTTCCTTCCCCAGGTTTCCTGGACAAGAACAACGACCTCCTCTTCCGGAACCTCAAAGAGGTGAGTCCTGGCTGGAAGTGGGCCTGTCCGTGCAAAGGGCTCCTGGGGCTAAGCCAGGCCTGCTTTGCCCCAGCGTGACTCCCTCTCGCTTGCCCCCACAGGCCATGTGCAACTCAGAGAACCCCATTGTCAACCAGTGCTTTGACCGGGCGGAGCTGACTGACAAGAAGAGGCCAGAGACCGTAAGAGCCCAAAGAGGGTGGGAGGGTGGTGGGTGGTGGTCCTGCTACAAGGCCAGGTGGCCGTGATCCTTTCCTCTGCTCCATTCCTCTCTTGCAGGCAGTGACCCAGTTCAAGAACAGCCTCGCAAAGCTCATGGAAATCCTGATGTCCAAGGACCCCTCCTACATCCGCTGCATCAAGCCCAACGACGCCAAGCAGGCGGGTGGGTCTGAGCCTCTGCCCCTGGTTCCTTCCCAGAGGGCGGGGAGTGCTGGTGTGGGGGTCTCTGTGTCACCAGCGAAGAGCCGGGTCTGGGGGGATTCTGAGCCTTGGCTGGATCCCCCTCTTTCCAGGGTTCTCAGCTCTGAGGTTTTCTCAAAAACTCCCAACTTACAAGGCCTCCTCTGATGCTGCCTGGCTTGCACTGCCCTGTTCTTGAAGGGGGGGGGGACTGTCTGCTGTGGAAGAATAGATCCATAGGCACCAAGAGGGCAACCCAGGCGCTGGGCAGGGCGTGGGCCCGGCTGCCCTTTTTTGCGGGTCACTCTCCTTCATTCTGATAATTTTCTAGGCCGTTTTGATGAAGTTTTGATTCGGCATCAGGTGAAGTACTTGGGCTTGATGGAGAACCTGAGAGTGCGTCGGGCTGGCTTTGCTTATCGGCGAAAATACGAAGTCTTCCTGCAGAGGTAGGTGTGCATGCAAACCCTGTGCAGGAATATTAGAGCGCAGGAATGGATCGGAGGGAGCAGGTGGCTCCTGGGGGCGAAATGAAGAGTTACGCCAAGGGAGGGGGGTTGTGGCTCCTCCTCCTTGACCTGCCTGCTTGCTGTGCTGTGGCAGCTCCAGCCCCCTCAGAGGAGAAGGGCAGCAGGATCCTCATACAGCTTCTGGGGGCTTTGGGGCTCTGTCTGGCGCTCCCTTGGTCATGTGACCGGGCTGCCATCCCTTCCATGGCCAGGTACAAGTCTCTGTGTCCCGAAACGTGGCCCACCTGGGACGGGAGGCCCCACGATGGCGTGGCTGTGCTTCTGAAACACCTTGGCTACAAGCAGGAGGAGTTCAAGATGGGCAGGTAGGCGGCTGAGCCTGGGGGTGCTGCTCCGGATGGGGGTGGGGGAGAAACGTTCTTTCTCTCTTATGGATAATTTCCTTTCCAGGACAAAAATCTTTATTCGTTTCCCCAAGACTCTCTTTGCAACAGAAGACAGCTTGGAGATCCGGAAGCAGAGTCTGGGTGAGTTTGCCCATCGGGGAGTCTGGGGGCAGGGAATGCCTGGGGCCCTCCGGGGGTCAAGGAAGGCGGGCGCTGGGCCCCAGCAACCTTTGAGGCCATCCGGGGGGCCCCATCTCCGTGCTCAACGTGCCTCTTCCCTCCCTGGCTTCAGCCACCAAGCTCCAAGCAGGCTGGAGAGGCTACTACCGGCGGAAGAAGTTCCGGCAGATGAAGCTGTCAGGTAGGAAGCGGCGACGGCGGCTCTTTGCTTCTCCTCTAGGGGCAGACCCTCCCTCCCCATCCAGCGCAGGAGCAGTCATGCTCAAGACGGCACCAGTTAAGCAGCAGGGCTGGCGCTCCAAGCAGCCCCTGAGGCCAGCAGGGGTGTGGGCAGTGCAAGGGCAAGGGCCTCCCTCTCAGGGGCATTTCTGGGCCCTGCGCTCTGCTTGCTCCAGCAGCCATTTGCAGGTGGGGCAGGCAGTGGGGGCTGCTTCTGCGCCTTTCCTCAGGGCACCTCCTGCCACGAGAGGCTGGCAGGCAGCTGCCAGGGAGGGACAGGGTGGCACACCCACATCTTTGCCGCCCATGACTGGCCTGTGTTGAAGAGTCCATGCTCAGCCCCGTTGGCTTCTGCATCTGGAACGGCCAGGGAGCAGGGATTCATCTCATTCACCTCAGGAAGCCCAAATGCCTGGGAGCAGACCTGCCTTGTGGGTCCAGCAAAGGCTGGCCAGCAACATTTCAGGAGGGAAGGTTGGGAATCGCCAAATGCCCAGAGAGCGAGAGCAAGAGAGAGAGTGTTGGGCAGCCTCCTGCATCTCTGGCAAGGACCCCCCTGGCCACCTCCCAATGCAGCCTCTTCTCCCACTGAAGAGCCCTTGCCCTTAGGGAGTTTGTCTGCCCTCCTTTTGGCCAGAACCAGCCAAACCCTTGCAGGCGGTGCCCTCTGGAGCAGTGGAGAAGGAGTGGCCGCCTCTGTGCCAGGCTCCCAGGCTGCCCTTCTCCAGGCTTCTTCCACCATTCCTGCCCCCTCACCAGCACTGCCCCACGCCTCTGACCCCCCGTCTCCCCCTCTTTGCTCCCTCCAGCCATCACTATCCAGTCCTGGTGGCGAGGGACACTGGGGCGGCGCAAGGCAGCCAAGAAGAAGCGGGCCGTGGAGACCATCCGGCGGTGCGTCTGGGCTCCCTCTCCCCTTCCCTGGGCTGGGGGGGGTGTGCACTGTGAGGGGACATGGGGGCTGTTGGGGGGGAAGTGCCACTCTGCTCTCCTAAGAGGCTTTTCCCTGGGTCTCCCTGCAGGTTCATCAAGGGGTTCATTTACCGGAATTACGCTCGCTGCCCCGAGAACGAATACTTCCTTGACTACATCCGCTACTCCTTCCTGATGAACTTGAAGCGGAACCTGCCCCAGAACGTTCTGGACAAGTCCTGGCCGGTGCCTCCGCCCTCCCTGAGAGAGGTAGCCCCAGGGGCAGCGCAGTGGGGTGGGTGGGAGCCCTGCCTTGCCCAAGGAGCTCCTCCTGCTGCTGCTGCTGCTGTCCTGGGCCTGCATCCAAGCAGGGGCCTGCATGTCCCACGTCCTGAAGCTTCGGCCTTTGTCCATCAGCAGTTGTGGGTGACAGCAAAAGAGTGTCTCCTGGCTGAATGAGATGCTCTGCTTTTGAATGAATGAACCCGGATCATTGTGAGAGTGCTTCCCCCTCCTTGCAGTCTGTTGAATTTTTTAAATATTAAGCAGTTTATAAATGTATTATTATTATTATTATTACTATTATTACTATTACTATTACTATTATTATTATTAATGTTCCAAAGGGAAAACAAAATAAAAAAATTCATTCCAGTAGCACCTTAGAGACCAACTAAGTTTGTTCTTGGTATGAGCTTCAGGTATCTGAAGAAGGAATTTTTTTATTTTGTTTTGACTATGACAGACCAACACGGCTATCTACCTGTAACTGTTCCAAAGGGAGTCAGCAAAACAGACTCTGCAACCCAGTCTGGGAATTGTGGGACATTTGGCAGGGAGAGAAGAGGGAAGGCCTTTGGCCTGGTGCCAGACACCGCCCCTCCCTCCCCTAGATGTGATGAACAAGGAGCTGGAGGCCCCACAAGCTGCCCCACAAGTGCCAGGCCCATCTTCTCAAGAGGTGGAGGCCTGCTTTCATTCCCAAAGTGTTATTCAGGCAGGCAAAAGCATGAAGCGTGCAGAAAGCTCCTGCTCTGACCTCAAAATATCTAGCTCAGCAGGAGGAGGAAGAGATGGTCCTCTTGGCAGGGAGCTTTTGTCTAAGGAAACCTTTAAGTGTGAAGTTGTGCCATTGCCACCACCTCCCATCCAGGCCGCAAGGCTGCCCTGAACCCTGTGCAAATGTCCAGAGGGGTCCCTTAGCAATCCTCTCAGCTTGGGGCCAGCTAAATCTGTGAGCTGGCATCTGCTTGGGTGCTGAGAGCTTAAAAGCTGCCCAAAGGCTTCTCCTTCCTCATATGGTGCACTGAGGAGCAGCCCAGGGGTGATGGGGGGTGTCTTTGCCCTGCTGCTGCCCCTTGTGGTCTCCCTTCCCAGCTGGCAGCTGTGTTTGCTCCTTGTCCTTCAGGCATCTCAGCTGCTGAGAGACCTCTGCATGCAGAACATGGTGTGGAGCTACTGCAAGAGAATCAGCCCTGAGTGGAAGCTGCAGGTGGGTAGCGCTGGGGCTGCCTCCTTCCCTGCCTGTCCCACGGCAAGGAAAATGGCTTCCAAGTGGCTCCTCCTTTCCCTGGGGAGCGCTGTGACTCCGCCTGTCTCTTCCACAGCTGGAGCAGAAAGTGGTGGCCAGCGAGATCTTCAAGGGGAAAAAGGACAACTATCCTCAGAGCGTCCCTCGCCTCTTCCTTAACACCCGCCTCGGTGAGTGGGGCTTCTCAGGCTGGCCAGGGATGGGGCTGCCGTCTCCAGCTAGCTGCTTCCAACTGCCCCCCTTCTTTCCTTTTTGCGGCAGGTAGCGAAGAGATTAATGCCAAAATCCTTCAAGTGCTGGGAAACGAGACACTCAAGGTAAGTGAGCCACGGAGGCTCTTTGGCCCTGGCTCAGGGGCTCTGAAGGAAGGGTGCAAGGAGGCCGAGCCGGCCCAGAAGGGCTGGCCGGGATGGAAGTTGCTGCTTTTCCCTGCTGCCCCCCATAGCCTCGTCTGGAGGTGCTTCAGGCACTGTGGAAATTTGCTGTTGGGATTCTCGCTGCTCCTTTCAGTATGCAGTTCCTGTGACCAAGTACGACCGCAAAGGCTACAAGGCCAGAGCCCGGCAGCTGCTGCTCACCCAGAATGCAATTCTGCTGGTTGAAGAGGCCAAGGTCAAGCAGCGGATTGACTACGGCAACCTGTCAGGTGCGGAGATGGCGGCTGATGAGCGCTTGGCTGGCCTGGAGGCTGGGTGGGGGAGAAGCTGCTTTTGGAGCAAGCGTTGCCTGGTCCCCATTGTTGGGAGCTGTTTGTGACACATGCATGCGGCCAACTCAGAGAACTTTGTTGTCCTCTGAGATTTTAGATGCACTTTCCAGAACCTGGCTGGCTGCTGGCATTGTGGGGTATGTTTGTGGGCCCAGGTCCCTGACAAGAGCTTCCTAGCTTGGAGCTCTGTAGGTGGCAAGAGGGGCCTGTCCTGCCAAGAAGAGGGCTGGAGCTGCCAGTGTTGCCACAGAAGAGAAAGGTGGCTGTGCCTGGAGTGAGGCCAAGCAAACTGGCCGTTTCTTGTCTCAACAGGAATCTCCGTCAGCAGCTTGAGTGACAGCCTCTTTGTTCTCCACGTGGTCCGGGAGGATAACAAGCAGAAGGTAGCTTCTCCGCTCTATTAGCTGTGGATTTGGGAGGGGAGGAAATTTGGGAGAGGGACCAGGCACATGCTGGATTTGGGGTTTGGTGGCTCAGTCCAGTGATGAGCAGCCAGATTCCCAACAGAT
Organism: Darevskia mixta; assembly: GCA_034641385.1. Taxonomy (NCBI): domain Eukaryota; kingdom Metazoa; phylum Chordata; class Lepidosauria; order Squamata; family Lacertidae; genus Darevskia; species Darevskia mixta. Next base: position 705,855 of record JAWWNH010000076.1, read on the forward strand.
TTGTACCTTGTTGGAGTTCGAAAATCTCTCTGAAAGACACTTGGGTTTGTTTTCCAGGGAGATGTGGTGCTACAGAGTGATTTTGTGATTGAGACTCTGACCAAAATTGCAATCTGTGCCAACAAAGTAAACAGTGTGAATATCAACCAGGGCAGGTGAGCTTGCTATACTTTTATTTTAAAATGTGTGCCCCCCTCTTGATTTAAAATAAGCTGAAAGACAGGTGGCCTGTCTCATGTGGGTCCTAGGAGCTACCGTCCTCCTGCTTCTCTTAAGAGTAAAGGCCTCCAGGCCTGCTCCTGCTTTATCAAGGGAAGCGGCAGTCTATAGGTCAAGCAGCTTTGCCAGAAGAATGTCCTGTGTATTTTGCGTTGCTGTGGAAAGCCAGTGCCGCATCAGGCCACTGGGCAATGCAGACAAAAAGCCCCGATATCAAATCCCAGCTCTGCTCCAAGCTCACAAGAGGCCAGTCTCTCAGCCTCAGATTGTTCCTCTGCAGACAGCCATGGCCTGAATTATAGGGATGTTAGGACTGCAAAGAGGATGTACGAGAAGCATGTTGAAGATTAGGTCACTGTACTTAAGAGACAGTTCTAGTGACAAGCCTTGTTTGTTGGTTTTGTTTTTAATCCTGCCTTTTATTGTCCAATTATACCAATTTCCATCTATTAATCCCACCCCTGGGTAAGTGGAGACATGGATTTGACATGGCTCAACTAGGTCCCGAGTTCCGCGTTTGTGCTTTGAACCAAGATGCCCCAGTAGAGCTGCCCCAACTCTTCTCCTTCCCTTTCTCTACAGCATAAAGTTCACCGTTGGGCAAGGCAAAGAGGGTATCATTGATTTCACATCGGGATCCGAACTGCTGGTCGCCAAAGCCAAGAACGGCCATCTTGCGGTCGTAAGTAGCATTGGGCTGGCCTAGCTCGGAGTGGCTCCACCCTCCTGCCCCCCCCGGGGTCATGCGGCTCCTAAGCCAGTCTCTGTGAGGGGCTATGATGGCAGCTCTCCCCCTCCCGTGACCCTGTAGGTGCCATAGGCTGGGCACAAAAGCCTTTATGCTGCATCGGGAGCCTCTCATCCCTGTTGGCAAAGCCCTGCCTCAGCTCCTGCTCAGCGCTGACCAGGCTCCTTGCCAGCTCACCTTGTTCGGTTTTGAGCAGGAATAGTTGCTTTGGGCTAGCTGTTGCTCTCCTTCCACAGCTGACCTTTGTCTTCCTCTCAGGTGGCTCCTCGTCTGAATTCTCGATGACAAAAGCTGCCCTTCTGCAAGGGACCTCTTTGTTGGACGACATTCTGTAATCCTGGCTGGACACTTTCCCTGCCAACCTTTTTTGGGGGTGGGGGCTGCTTTGCAGACCTTCTTTCTAGCTACCAAAGACCTGCAGATCCAAAGAATTATCCTCTAATTATGTCCTTTGGTTTCCCTTGTACCAGGCAGGAACCTTTGTCACAGCAGTGGTGGCTGCTGTCCCCTGGGCATTGAATGGCTGTGTGCCACTTCAAGGCCAGACCCAGAACAGCAGCAGCAGCAGAGAGAGAACCTGTAGAGCTGCTGGCCAACTAAATGAAATGCCAAATTTTTTACTAAAAATATTTTATGAAGATGTTTTCTCCTAGATTTTTGATGCTTTGTATGAAAATGTAAAAGCCATAATACATGTGTGTAATTCTGTTAGTATGCCCTAGCTCATTGTATGGGATGTTTGCACTTTGAAAACTATTTTCTTATTTTTAATTGGAAGAGCTGTGATAGCAATCTATAATTAATGCCCTTCTACCTTGCCCTGACCTTCTCATTTCCTCAGTTCAGTCTTGTGGCATCTTGCATCAAAAACCTGCGCTGCTTTTGCTGCAAGAAAGGACTAGCATGCTTGCCCCTCTATCCATTTGTGCTGGGAGGGCTTCTGATCCTTCATGGCTATTTGCCTGGAATATCTGTCTGCCCCAGGCCTTATTGCAGCCAGCTTAGTTGGGACAGTTGGCAATGATGGCTTCCTTCCCCCACATGCTACCTCTGGGGTTTCCCCCCCTGTAAATTACTGCCTTCCCCGCTATGAATTTTCATCCTGTCTACCCCCAGCCGTTGCAGGGTATTTTATTATGAAGTGACAAGCATGGAAACAAAATCAGAGCTTTTTAAATGCCTTTTCAAATAAAGTGCAGTTTTAAGAATGTGGAGGTGCTTAATTTAGGCTCTACAGTGTTTGGCTGCTACAGTGGGAACCCCTGGGTTTTGGATGCAAAAGTATTGTTTTTTACCACCAAGACACTAAACCAACCTTTTGGTTTTGGTAAGCTTTTTGTAAAACAGTTCCATCTGGTGTCCAAGTATCATTTTTAATCTGAATATTCAAATTATATGAAAAGCCCTATTCATTGAGTCAGAATTCTTTTCATTTCTTAATTGCCATGTGGAGGCATGATTTGTCTTTTACAGGACCCACAAAAGTTTGAGCACTTCTTTAATCCCTTAAAAAAAAAGGAGGAGCTATGATGTCTTGAAGGTAGTTACAAGTCATCAGTAACAGCAGCTGCAGTGCTTTCAAGGACAATTACTCAACTTCTTTAGTGTAAAAATGTGAATATGAGTCACTTTTGTGGTTGGACTGGACAAGCTCAAAGGCACTACTTGATTTTGCATTACTGATGGGCAAAATGTAGAACTTGGTATGCTTGTATCCTTAGCATCCTGCTGCTGCTGCTGACCTTCAGAAGCCCAATTAGATTTTCTTTTCCGACGGGAATAAATGTTGCACCAGGCCTGGAATGCTGTCCATGCTATAGTGTATATAAGATTTAATGCACTATTGCTATATAAATGCCAAATAAATTTTTACTAAAATCAGATTTTTCTTTGCATTACAAACTAGCTTTAAAGTGCACCTGTCTATGAATGACATGACAGGTGGCAGACTGTGGCTTTAGATATGGAGATCTCTTAGGCTGGGTCAGATGTAAAAGCTGCAGGGAGAGGTGTGCATTTGGCCTAGCCTTGTCTCTTACATTTTGAATCAATGCTTGCATTAATACAAAGTTTGAGAGAAATTACAGCTCAGTGGCAGCTACTCAATCACAGCACTGTCAGTTTAAAAGGAGCTGAAATCCAGAGAAGCCACTGGTAGGCAGACTGGAGTAGAGCTGCCTGGCTCTTAGCCCAAAGGTTGCCTCGCTCTCCCGAGGGCCAGGATGGATGTGCAGGCGCACAACCAGGGGACCATTTTCCTACCCAGCCAGGAAATGACCCTCACCACCCCTCAGATTGTTCAATGATTTTCCTCATCAATGCAGTTCGGGGGCTGGGCTGCACTTAGTCCACCTAGCCCAAGGCTGCAGCATCCCCCCCCCCCTGCAAAACCACCATTACCTTGGCTTTGTGGGCCAGAAGCCCACCACCCCTGAAACAGACACTATGCCAAATACTCCAGATGGAAAATTACTCTCACCTTACATAAGGGAGCATCCTGTGTGGCTTTCATTGGCCTGGAAAACCCTTTATTTTGTAAAATATATATACCAGTACACAATACAAGTTCAGAGGGTAGTTGAAAGTATAAGAGGCGGAATTGGGATGGACAGTGGTGGCAACTCAAATCTTCCCATTAGTGTGCTCAATTGTTGCTTTAAACTGATAACCAAAAAGTGGCAATGGTCTTTCTTTTCTGGTTTGTTTTTGAAAACTGGTCCCATGAAGCAGAATTACCTCTGTGAAGAAACTAGAACCTCCCAATTCCAACCTCTTCCTAGGGAAGAGTCGATGGGGACCCCAAAGCTGCAATAGCAGCCAGCAGCTGCGCACTGCCAGACTCCTACAGCACCATTTGGTTTTTCCCTTCCTTGTAAAACAGATTGGTTGCTGCCCAGCACTGAGGGAGGTGGCACATCACTAAGTGACGGTGCCTGCAATGGCAGCCAGGGATGGGGTGGATGTTGAGCAGAAAATTTCTTGCCCTTGTCTGCCTCCACTTCACTGCTCTTGGAGCTTGGCATGCCAGCCTCTCCCTCTACAGATTAGAGTCCAATATGGTTCCAGCTAGCAGCAAAGAAAGATGAAGCAAGCAGCCTCAGAATGAAGCCTAATGGCAAACTACTGCAATCCCCCTTGCTGTGCAGTCCTTGGTAGAAACCTTCTGCGGTCACCTGCTCAATCAGAAAGGGGAGGGCACAAGTATTATGGGTGTGTGACCTGTTTCTCATCAGAATTGTAGCACAGTTGGTGCTGCAAAGTGGCTTCCCTCATCTTGCACCCACTAAAGTATAAATAGCTAAAAAGTATGAAGAGTCCATGCAAGTGTAAGGAACCGTTTGTGCAACTGCACACCTTTCACACAACACTAGTATCATCTGTTCATGGAGTTTCTGTGGACTGGAGAGGGCTGAAGGCCACTGCCCTAGGAACACACAAGGAGGACCAGGCTCCTGGCTCCCATCGCCAAACAAAGCACCCAAGATGGCCACTCCATGGCCAATACAAAGAAAAGGGGTCCTGGGACCAGTCATTTGCTCCAGACTGTATTTCGACGGACGGGTGGTTCTTGTGGCAGGCTAGATGATCACCCTTTTCAGATATCCCCCTAGGAAAGGGATCCATTAACTGCCGTTCTATGTGCAGGTAGGAGCAGTAGCAGCTGTTAGCACAAGGGCAATGCCAGAACTTCATTTGCCCCAAACAAATGCGTTAATGTGCAGACTCACCATACCACTGTCTCATTTGGCATTTTGAGAATTTTTTCTTTTTTGGGGCGGGGAGGAAGGGAACAGCTCTACTTAACGAAAACAGGCTGCTGAAAGGAATGGGCACTTGAAGCAAGAGATCCATTTTAACCCTCCAGTACCAACTGCAAGAGGGAAACACTGTTAAAAGCCCCAAGCCCCTACCCACTCACCAAGGGTACACAAAGACATCACTATAAGCATATTACTGCAAGGGATGGAGACTGATGGGGGCCTAGCAGATGCTGGTTGAGAGCTGAAGCATTTCCCACTTTTGAGAGGGTTCAGTAGAGAGCAGTCTGAGGTGCAGAATCTTGACACAGTATTTTATTTATCCAACAGACTCACTGCTCAGCCAGAGGGGAAAGCCCAGATGAAGCTAAAAGGCAAGGAGACAGTTCAGACCAGAAGGAGGGTACAAGGCATTAGCAGAAGGAGGCTGAAGCAGCCAAGGAACAGTTTTTGGGGCCGGAAGGCTTCCCCACAATCCTTTCAGTGTTTTGTCAGCATGTGACCAAAAGGACTGAGCACAGCTAACAGCGGAGTTGAACTTTGAAAGGAAACAGAGCTGTTAAGAAATGAAAGGGAGCATGGCTTGGTTTTCAAAAAGGTGTTCTAGCTCAACCAGAGTACAAATTTTTGACCCAGTTAGGCAGGCGTCTGCCTTGCTGCTTCCCTGATAAAAACTGTTTCCTTGCAATGCAACAATTAAGCAGATCAAACCACCTCAGATTGATTCAGTGCCCAAGTTTGCGCTCTCTGGGCAGCCGCCAATTGAGACCCACAAATTCTGGTGATGGCCTTCTCCATTATGCTACAGCCAGCCTCTCTTCCATTAAGTAACACTTTTCTTCCTGCTACTTGTTTGGTCTGCAGCTCTTGCTAAACGTTTACCAGGGTAAAGTAGCAGTAGTATTTGGCATCATTTTAATTTAGGGTTGTTTTATTTAAGTTTAATGTTAATTCCATGCTGTGTTTCAGTAAGAACAATACAGATCCTGTATCTGTGGCTCCAGTCAGATATCCAGTAGTACAAATTAGCTTCAAGTTACACATACTGAACAAAAGAGGTTGAGCTAGCGAAAAGGGAGGGGGGAGGGAGAGAAAAATATTGAACACACATGCAGGCTTTCAACGCCACCTTCAATGCTAACCTGCTTGGAGGGAAAGTAAAGAGAAGGCAAGAATGAGCAGCCACGGATTGTTGAACCGTTACCAGCACCGTCTGTTGCAGCAACATCATTTCAGCACAGTTGGATTTTTTTTTTTTTTTGCTTTTTGTTTTTTCTTTTACAGCAAAACCACTACAAGAACTGTCCCAATGAAACCGGTAACTTCAAGCTAAACGCCCAATTCTAAAACACTCATATAAAATTGTTTAAACAATTATAAAAAATGAAAAATGCCAACACATGCACTCTACAGTGCAAGCCTCTGCTAGAATTCTAATGGCTTCCAGATGTCACCTCCAACACTGACAGAAGACAACACAGGAATGCAGAAAAAGCCTCTATGCAGCCAGTCCGGTTAGTGTCTTAAAAGAAACTGAAAGCTGGCACCAGTAAAATCCACAGACATTCACTCTTGCCTTTTAAAGAACTTTTCAACTGTGTAAAAAAACCAACAGGGTAGGAACCTAAATTCTGGGGCCCATCACAAACGTCAGATCAGATGGTTCCCAGGGACACTGAGGGGCTTATGGGAGTGGGTGCGGTAGAAGGGGGACAAAGATGGGGGTCTCTTATTGGCCTTGATGTCTCACTGGTTCTCATCTTCCACATCCTGCAGCGCTTCTTTACTCTGTTCTTCACCTGGGAAGGAAAACAACAGAATTAGGCCATGGCTGTAGGACAGCAGATCACCCTGCCGTTGAGGCCTTTGCCTGCCAGGATTCACCTACAGAGCTTGGTCCCTCACAGCAGCGGCAGGACAAGTGGGCAGCCCAGCAAGGGGTGCCTGACAGTCACAAGAGCAGGCCCCCCCTGCACTGGTGAAAGCTCCAAACAAGCATCCAAAATAACCAAGTAACTTCCACAGCCAAAAGAAACTCCTTCCTCCTTTCCCTCGAGGACCATGGCTCTTTTCAGTGGCTCATATCTCTACAGCAACACACTGTTAGTCTACCTTGCAAACCTGCTCTGCAGAAGGCAAACACTGTTTTAATGGTTACTTTGCAACTCCAACACAAGCAGCCTTGTGCCCAAGATTACAGAAAGGGTTGTTTTGACCAAGGCTGTTCACATGCTTGGTGTTAATTTGGAGCCACCTCCTCAGACTGAAGCATGCAAGGAACACAGACTGCTCCACTGCCCTCTGCCACTAACCAGTTGGTGCCTGGCCTTACACACACAAGCATGGACCCCTAAATCCAAAGGAAAACACGCCTAACATGGCATGAATCTAGCCCAAGACATGCAGGACTCGGATCAACCAGCAGAAGAACAAGATGGCCAAAATGCCCTGTCTGTGCCTCTCCCTCCTGGCACTCTTCTTGCAAGAGGTAGAAGGGATGAATCACTGCACATGCCAGGCACTTTCATTGGGGCCACTGAATGATAAGCTCAGGGGAACCCTGGCAGTGCAGAAGTTAAGCTTTGCCATTTTGAGAGGCACAGAAACGTCTTGAAAACTGCCTGAAGTGCAAGCACTTAAGGGGGCCTGCCCAGGTCTCCAGAAACCCAATGCCAATGGCCCGTATTCCGAACCTATGGGAAGCAGGTGAGCTGGTGCACAGCCCTGAAAGAATCAAGATATGCAAGCAGGACCACGAGCATTAGTGCCAAGGAGGAAAACAGTCACTCCCCAAGTAATCATGAAGACTTACAAAGTAGAGTTTTAGAAAATGAACAGGTGGAGTTCCTTTTAAGAATCTACACAACAGAAAGGGGGGAAAACAGGAGTTAGAGAGAGGTAGCAAATGAGCCCAAGTACAATGTTTACGGAAAGCAGGAGATGGGAATGTGGCAAGCCCAATTTGACTGGTTAGGAAAGGGACTGCAAAGATACCAGCACAAACAAGTCAGGCACATCTGGGAACTGCCACTGTGCACTGATGCTCCCTTTTCACCCTTCACACTTTCTCAAAACTCCGACCAATAACTTTTGAGGCAGAATCAGTCATTCTCAAGTGGATTCCTAAGCATGCATCTTTTCCCTGGGTGTCATTTTAGCACACAGGCAGTGACCACTTTAAGCACATCTAATTGACACGATTGCAGACACACTGGTCCTTTTGGACCCGAAAGAAGACTGGAGTGGGGCAGAGCATGCTTATATGCCCTCCGCTGACGTGCATGGGGGCTGGGAAAGGACACCCCATGTGAAATGCTTGCTGCCTGTATTTCACAATATGGATGACTACTGAATGAAAAACTAATTAACTTCCCCCAAAAGCAGGAAAGGAGGAATGGATTGCCCCTTGCTGCCCTTTTGATACTTCCTTGAGCAGCTGAAGTGGGGACAGGGCCTTCTGGAAGGTGGCAGTCCACAGGATGACCTTTTGAGCACCCAGTGAATACCTTTTGGTCCTCCCAGGCATTTTCATTGTAACGGGTGCATCTATTTTACTGATTTGAAATCTGTGCACCATGCAATCCTCCATACTGGTTTTAATTTTTTTTAGTTGCTGTGCTTGCAGTGGTTTTAACTTTTTGCTTTATTATTAACTATTCTAATTTGGATTTGTTCTGTTTTGTTTACAGTATTTATAGTCCACTCTTCACCAAAAAAAATTCAATTCCAGAGTGGGTAACAAAATAGAAAAAATTATGCAAAAATTACAAAACCATATAAACAATGGTATGTACACGATACAAAAAGCATAAATTTATGTGTTGCATAAATACAAACATAAAGATAGGACATATACAAATTGATTTTAAAAAGCCCTTCTCTCCTGCTGCCGCCTCACACTCCTGACCCAGAAAGGTACTGGACCTTTTAATACTGAGTTGAAAGAAAATGAGGGTTGACAGCAAGACTTAGATTTCCCTGAGAAGAGAAATACTGGCTTCACCAGCAAAACCATTTCTGCTAGATGAACCCCACCTTGGTGCTGAATGGTGTGCCTGTGGTAGGACTCGGGGAGTGTTGCAACAGTGAAGAGCTGGGTGGAGAACCAGTACAGGGTTTTGGAGAGGGGGTCTGTTCGCTAGCTGGGAGTGGGGCATCCAAGTATGACAAAACAAAACCCAAGGCCACCTGTCCTAAAAGCGCTTTTCCTTAATTCTGCCTGGGGAAGGGCCATGTGCTTGGGGGCCCCCTTTTTTCAAACGTACCAACGGTCTAGAAAAAATAACTGTTGGAATCCAAATCTGGACAATTTGCTGACTACCTGAGAATGTGTGTGAAAGTATCTGACACCAAATACTACTACATTTATTGCACTGGCATCTGCAGCATGGAGTGCTCCCTGTTTGTGATGAAAAACATCTAGTCCATTGGGGGGATGGGGAATGTGGCAGAGCACCTGGCCTTGCAAGCAGAAGGCCCCACATTCAATCCTTCGTGTCTTCAAGTAGGGCTGGAAGACTCCCTGCCTGAAACCCTGCTGAGCTTATGCCAGTCAGTGCAGACATTATCAAATTAGGTGGATCAATGGTTTGACGCAGTATGGAGCTTCTTTTGCTCCTCTCCCCCTCATCACCGGCCTTGGGGATTCTTTTTTTTGGGGGGAGGGGTTATCTGAAGGCAGCCCTGTTTAGGGAAGCTTTTAATGTTTAATAGACTATTGTATTTTAATATTCTGTTGGAAGCCACCCAGAGTGGCTGGGGAAACCCAGCCAGATGGGCGGGGTATAAACAATTATTGTTTTATTATTATTATTATTATTATTATTATCATCATCATCATCATCATCATCATCAACAACAACAACAACCGCTGCTTTGTACTCTTGAAAACTTCAGGACCCCTCTGAGCATGCTGGGTGCCACATTAGCTCCACCAGGACTGGCACTCCAACTATTAGTGGCTAGGAGGGTCAGCTTCCTACAGGACCCAAGACAAGGTGCTCAGCTCCATTTCACTTGTTCTGGTTCCATGCGATGCCACCCCACACCTTGTCTGGATCATGTACCAAGCACAAGTGCATTTCTCACCTTCCAGCCACCAACATTCTGCACTGTTACCAGTTCTGCATTTAACAATGCCAAGTCAAGCTACAAGAACACTTTTCCATCTCATGAGATGAAAGATCTGCCACTTGTGAATGGTGAAAATCATGATGATGCTTCTTTTTCAACAAAGAGGAAACTATCTGATCACTTTTGCAGAGGACCAAACGAATGATGGCCAGCCATTCCCGATTATAAACAGCAGCAAAGTTCCAGCTGGAAAAGTGAATATTGTCTTTTTCAAAAGACTGATCATAATTCTGAAACTAAAGGTCAGCCCCCCGTTGAGAATCTTCATATTTTAGCATTAAATCTAAACCATTGCAACAGAGCTCAAATGAACTTCAAGAACAGTTTCTTGTAGATTATTCTGTGTGCATGGAAGGCTAGCTTGCTTAATTCTTTGGGAGAAAGAAACACATCTGCCTAAAGGCAGTAAAAAATCTTAAGCAATCTGTGCTTTCGGGCTTCAATATGTCTGAACTTGAAAAGGTGAAGCAGAATTTGAGCTTAAAACATGAATTGGTAGATTGTTAAAAAAGGTTTTTAAAAAAACTAATATAAGGCAATCAAGATTGCATCTGCCATGGATACTTTAGTTGAGATTCCTGAATTGCAGGGGGTTGGTCTAGATGACCCTTGGGGTCTCTTCCAACTCTGCAATTCCACGGAGAACCCCTATTTTACCAAGTACCTACCATCCTTTGCTTCTGGAATGTTCTGGGTAGTCGTCTCAACTCGACCCTATGCATGCTTATTTAGAAGTTCTACCCTTATTCAATGGAAATTCCAACTACATTTACCCAGATCTGCAGCCTTTGTTTCCAGTTAAGTGATCTTGTATCTTGACTTGACATGCATTGACAGTGAGCCAGACACACATGCCTCTTAAGCAGGCATAATTCTGAAGCAAGGTCAAATATTTGGGACTATGATTCTTGTTCAGGGTTATATTCTGAAAATTTATCAACATCAGATTCTCCCAAACCTCCTCAATGGGAGATTTAAATCATGGCTGAAAACAATCAATTGCATCACCTCAATTTAAGTCAATCCACTCCTCTGGCAAGATTTCATGGTCTTCCTCTCTAGCCAAGTTTTTAGCCTAGAATTGGTGGCTACTCAAGTCAAAGTCAAGCCACATTTGGGATGTGAGAGACACAAAGAAGAATCCTCAAGCGGGGGGTGCAGAGAGGATGGACAAGAGGAACAAGGAGGCTCTGCAAGCAATAGGAGCTGCCCTGGGTGAAAAGGAACAGTGACTGTTCCCACAGAAACAACTCTCTGCTATGCTTGGAAGGAGGAACTCTGTGAGCTACCCAGTGGTACACTAAAGAAGAAACCATGAGGCCTTTTTAAGCCGTTACGATGCTGGTGGTCTCAACAGAAACATCTCATGCTATCATGACCATCGTTTTCTTTTCCTCACTTCACTTCACACTTCGCAACTAGTCTGGGACTGAACAAGTTTCTTCCAGCATTCACAGCTAAACTGAGGGAATCAAACTGCCTGCTATGTGGAACCAAGGCTTCTCCGTGGGACCCCAGCTGACATGCAAAGTTCATGATGGCAACTGGCTGCTTTCTGCCCTCATGGCCTTTTGAACTCTTTTTTATCTGTGACATATTTTGTGGCTTGTCCTTGATTGCTTTTTAATGCAAGGCCTAGATTCAATGCTGAAGTGATTTCTGCTGCCTTAACATTGTTTTGTACCCAATGTATTTTTGCTTAGAGAAATAATTTTTTGAGGCGATCAACAATATCCATCCCAGTTTACATGTGCTAAATATGTGTGCGATAGTGGAGTGCGCCGAATCCAGAAGTGACCCAAAAGCATCACAGGGGGGGGGTTGCAGGCGTTTTCAATGGTGCTTTAAATATATGCAATTAAACTGATGAGTGCAGTGCCTCGGAACACATCTTCTCGTAAGTGGGGGAGTGGGTTGCTTGTAATGAACTAAAAAATTGTGATTCTCAAACTAAATGCTTATGAGGTGCGTAAGAAACACCCTCCTCCTGCTTGTCACCCAGAGATGACAACTCACTGCAGTAGTGAGGCCACAGAAGAGTGTAGCTGAAAAGAAAAAGCAAATGCAACCCTAGAAAAACAGTCTCATGAGCACACTGAAGAGCTGGAAAAGAAAATGAGGGAAAGCCCTGCTTGGGCTCCTGACAGTTCCTAGTAACTGGAGGGTGGAGTGGCTGTCTGGCACCCTGAACAAGAGCTGCCCTGCTAGAAGGGGAGGCCACAGCAGTCACCCGTCCAACAGCAAATTCAAGTGGCTGAGCATCTATCAATGCGGTGGCTTATACATACTAGGGAGATCCTTAGGCACACATAAGTATACAAGTATGCAATTAAAAGAAACTGTGGAAAAACTGTAAAAGAAAAAGGTAGTTTAAAAAAATGCTTGCAGCTGAGCCCATGGGAAAGGGAAAAGGGTCAACATAAACCGGAAGCCAGACTGTGTTCGTTTATCAATCAATCATTTATGGTTGAAACCTGGAAACCTGGAAAAAGACAAGAGACTATCCATGTGTCAGTTGGAAATATGGAGAAGCAGCACTGGAGCATTTCTGATGTGTTTAAATGCCAGTAAGAATCCTAGATGGGGAATCAGAACTGCATGTCCTCCAAAATATAAGCATTAAAAGACTCAGCTTTGAGGCTGACAGTCCCAAGGTGCTCAGCTGGGAGAGAGAAAAAGTATCCTCTATCTCTTCCCTACTTCTTAAATACCGTGCCCCCCACAACGGCCTAACCAATGTGACAGACCTCCTATTCCAGGCTGGCTGGAACCATGGGGACGCACTGCAACCTTCTGTTCCACTTGCTTTCTCCCATGTTAAGATTAAGGCTGGAGAATCATCAGCTACTCACCGTCACCCTGCATGTCTGAAGTCCATAGTGTCAGGTTATCACGTAACAACTGCATGATAAGTGTAGAATCCTTATAGCTTTCTTCACTCAGCGTATCCAGTTCTGCAATAGCATCATCAAAAGCTGCTTTTGCCAACCTACAAGGAGACGGATGACACAGTGTTCCAAGATACCAGATCTAACAAATCAAATTCATGAAGGACAAGGCTAGCAATGGCTCCTAGACACAATGGTCGGAGGCAGCAGTGCTCCTCAATGCCAGTTCCTGGAAACTGTGCGAGGGGAGAGCTGTTGCACTCAAGTCCTACTCATGGGCTTCCCTTGGGCCACTGTGAGAACAGGAGGCTGGACTAGGTGGCCTCCCTTTGGCTGTAGGGTTCTTATGCAAAACCACCACCGAGATACCATTGCCCACTTCTACAGCACTCTCAGGATTCTTTCCACCTTTTGTCTCTCACTCAACACTATTTCATGAAGAGAGTGTCACCGTACTTATAAGCCCAACTTGTCCTTTTCACATGCTGCTCTTCTGCAAAACAGCAAGCTCAAACCAGGGGAGTAAAGTTTTAACCCACAAAGATGACCAGGGGTGTATGGGGTGGGGGCACACAAGGGCGACCCTTTCGCACGCCTACCTGGCTGCACACTCCAACAGGCCCAGAGACCCAGAAGCAGTGGCAGCTGCAACACCCACCCACCTGCCCCTTTGCCCTGACATCTTCTGCTTCTCACCCCTGCTCAGAGCTGCTGGAGACAACCTTGAGAACTCTGCTTAGCAGGCAGCACCTCCCCCAAACCCTCCCATGCGGGGGGCTGCTCCTCACCTGCAGGCGCGGTCAGGAGAATTAAGGATTTCATAGTAGAAAACAGAGAAGTTGAGGGCAAGTCCTAGGCGGATGGGATGTGTTGGAGGAAGTTCTGTCATTGCAATGTCACTAGCAGCTTTGTAAGCCACCAGGCTGTTCTCGGCAGCTTCCTTCCTGTCGTTTCCTGTGGCAAACTCTGCAAGATACCTGTGGTAGTCCCCTTTCCTGGGGGCGGGTGGAAGGAAAGAAGAAAACATTGCTTACTTCAACAGCTTACCAGCTGGCATAGCATTCCATATAGAACGTTTAAGCAGAAATTTAAATATATAAATTTAATTAATAAATAATAAAACAGCTATGCAAGCTGTTGACTGTGGAGAGATTTGTTTCTAAGCTCAAATAATACAATTTCCTTTTCTTTACTGATAGTTTTCTGCCTTAAACATAATTTCCCCTTTCCTCCCAAACAAGAAAAAAGCATGAAATGTTTGTTACATTATGGTGAAGTAGCTAGTTTACTGCCTGAATAAAGGCAAGGCAATCATTCATGTCAAATTTAATAAATATAGGAGTATCATTTTATGTGATAACTGATGCTTGCTATGTTGTTCACGATACAATTTATGTTCTTAACAATATTATACAAGAACTGATGAAAAATATTACAAACACTTCCATTTCTCTCTGAACTTCTGCTTCCTTCTGGAGTTCATCCCCTCCTGCCCTTGCGTCCCAACATGTTACACCACTAGGGAGGATCCCGTCACCTTTGAGAAGAACCCATTCTACCCACAAGCATCATAGTTAAGGCACCTTCCCCATTTCACACCTACATTTTATAGTAGAAAACCTTGGATTCGCCAGTGTTGGCTGCTGGAATGAGGTGTTTGTCCAGTACATCCAGAATATCACAACAGATTAGTTTCAATTCAGTCTCAACCTTGGGGGAGAGAGGAAAAAAGAACGGCCAGTTCAGAAAATCTGCTGCCAATGAATAAATAAACAGAACTTCAACATCCTTCCACTACCTCACCCCGATCCCAAAATCTTCGGCTTTCCGAAATACCCCCTTATCTGTGTGTTCACTATAGTGCAAATGCATTCCCAACTGATCACTGCAATAGGGTGATCTAAGCTATTCCTAATTTCCCAGTGACCACTGAATGATTTGCTATTTGATCCAGCAACTCACCATAAACTCTTATTTGAATCCAAGGCTGAGACACTACAGCAGTACCTTGGGTTAAGAACCTAATTCGTTCTGGAGGTCCATTCTTAACCTGAAACTGTTCTTAACCTGAGGTACCACTTTAGCTAATGGGGCCTCCCGCTGCCGCCACGCGATTTCTGTTCTCATCCTGAAGCAAAGTTCTTAACCCAAGGTACTATTTCTGAGTTAGCGGAGTCAGTAACCTGAAGAGTCTGTAACCTGAGGTAACACTGTATCTACTGTTATGAACTGAATACAACACACAAAGCCCTTTAAAAATCCAGGGAACTTTTCAGAGCTTGGTTTCCCCGAGATGCAAATTCTTCGCTGTGCTCCAGTGCAGACTTATGGATGCCCATTATTAGACAGCTTCATTTCCACAGCACAGAGGCACCACCGTTATTCCCTTACAATTCCAGTTCAAGCGATTCCCATCATCTTTATGCAAAGGACGGCACGCTTGATGGTAGGTATGGGTGCCAAACAAAGGATCCCCCACCCCATTTGATCCCCCACCCCAAAGATTGTCCATTTGGAACAAAATGAGACCATTTGGACCTGGTGCTGTGGTGGAATCCACGGTGTGTGTGTGTGCTCTGCTGTGCTCATGTCCTGCTTGCAGGCTTTCCATGGTTGGCCAGTGTGACAAGCAGGATGCTGGATCAGATGGGCCACTGTCCTGATCCAGCGGCAGGTCTCTACTTAGGCTCTTATGTACTCAAAAATGAACTCTATGCTGCAGCAGTCAATGACAAACTGAATGTTTGGCATTATAAGGAAAGGGGAGGATATCATAAATGCCTTATATATATATAAGATGATTTGTCTGTGCTTGAAATGCAGGTACAGGGCGGGTTGCCTGGTTTCAAAAAGGATATCAAAGCACTGGAGAAGTGGACAGATCTTCACAAGGAGGAAAGGTTCAGACTCCAAGGTTGGTTAACCATTTGTGCTCTTTTACACTTGGCTCCCGCAGGGGTTTCCATGATCTGGAGCCGATTGTTGCAATTCCCCCTTTCTCCTGCATGCCCCTTACATACTGCCCCTCTGGAGCCAATGTGAGAAGGAGGGTGCAGAGGAAAAGGGAACCACCCATTCCCTCCAATTCATAGAAGCCTCCATGTGCAAAGAGACACCATTGGATGCAACCTTTAGAGAGCTGAAAAAGCTAAGGAGAAATGTAACAAGTGCTGTGAAGAGAGTGGATACTTTTCTCTCCTCCTCCCAATTCCAGAACCATGATTTGCTCTTTGCTTTGACTTTGATATTGCCCATGGTTTTCATACAATCATAGACAGAGCTGAAAGGGACCCTGAGGATCATCTAGTCCAGGCACGTCCAACAGGTAGATCGTGATCTACTGGTAGACCACTGAACGTCTGTGGTAGATCACTGGCTCCCCCCAAAAAGCTCAACAACTTCGGCTCCCCTAAAAAAAAAAAAGCCTTTTTTTTGCCCTGCACCCCCAAAAAACTCAACAACTTTGATCTGAATGCCTAAAAAACGGGGCTTTCCTCCTCCCCCAAAAAGCTCAACAACTTTGACCTGAACCCCCCAAAAGGGGCTAGATCACTGCCAGTTTTTAACTCTGCAAGTAGATCACAGTCTCTTGGGAGTTGGCCACCCGATTCTAGTCCAACACCCTGCAATGCAGGAATATGCAGTTGTCCCATATGGAGAATGAAATCTGCAAGCTTGGTATTATCAGTACCATGCTCCAACCAACTGAGCTATCCCTGGAGCTTATTAAAGTCTTATTTTATTGTATCAGATGCAACACAATGTCTTATTTATTCATTCATTCATTCGTTCAATGACACACCATGTGACCTTGTTACAGGGCTGAAAATATAAAGAATTAAATTCACAGCCACCCCATAAAACTGGCACTTGTGTTCAGAAAAATGTATGCTTAACCGGAAGAGGATAGTCATGGGTTTGTTCAGGTTTTTTTTAATTCCTGGTCGAATGAACACTTGCCTTGCAGCTGCCCTGTGCTCCAAGAATCCCATTTCCTGAATCTATTGGGGCTCCTAGAGAAGCATCCAAGGCCCTTAATTGCCAGAAGGCCAACAGCCAAATCCACTGTCTTGTAAAAGCAGAAAAGGCATTTCACAAGCAGAGGTAGCCTTATTGTTACAGGATTCAGTCTAAGCAAGTAGGATGGGCAGCAACAGGCTCCAAGGTGAAGCGATTCTGGTTTCGGGTTCTAGCCCATTTCTAAGTCTGCCCTTTTCTAAAAAGGTCCCTTCCGCCCACCCCTGTACCTTGAGCATCACTTTTCCATCTTCCCCATCCCCCGAAAAAGGTAAACAGCGACTGGGAAGTTTTTGTTCCAAATGGGCTGTTTCAGGGCTTTTTACCCTCTTTGGTAGTTCTGTAAATCTTAGGGTTCCCTCAAACCTTCTGAGAAAGTTGCGGTTGTTAGTATAAACACCAGCAACCCTGGTTGATTTGCTACACAGCTGAAGATGAAATGTGTGCCTGTGATGTAACCAGCAGCCCTGAAGACAGCTCCTCATTCCTCTTTCACATTTACACCCAGCACCTTGACTGGAACAGGCAGAGGCCAGGAAGAGAGCAGGTGCCTCAAGAAGCAGCTGCCCAGGTCAAGGAAAGGTCAAAGTGCACATTGAATGGGAATGAAGAATTCAAGCAAAACACCAGTGCAAGGTACACAGTTTTGCTGGCAAAGAGCCCAACAGAACTATGCAGCTGGTATGTTGGGGAGGGAGGGGAATCCCCAAGCTCACCCATGCCTCAGTCTACACTGGGAAAAGTCTAGCTTAATACCAAACACAGCCATCAGAGAAATCATGAAGCAACCCTTACCTGGGGGGCCACCCTAAACAGCATGGCTGTGCAGCTGGATAAGTTATATTCCACAATTGAAAACTCACACACTGATGCTTGGAACGACCACAGAGTCTGTGAGCCCCCCACCCACTGGACTGTGTTGCATGTAAAAACTGCCCCTCAAGTGTCCCAGGGGTCCCTTCTCTCCTGAGCACTCACCATTTGCCGATACTCCCGGATCATCTTCAATTTGTCTTCTCCACCTTTGTTTTCCTCTTTCTGTTCAATGCTGCTGATTATTCTCCAAGAAGCTCTTCTAGCGCCAATTACATTTTTGTATGCAACAGACAGCAGGTTCCTTTCTTCGACGGTCAGTTCAACATCCATCCCAGCTACTTTCTTCATTGACTCAACCATTTCTAAAGAGAGAATAGGTGTGTCTGTGTGTGCTTGAGCAGAGTTGCTCTCCAAGCCCTTCCATTTAAAACCACCACCAAACCAGACACAAGCCTGGCTTTGAATTAATGTCAGCCTGGACAAACCTGAGCAGGGGAGGCAGGAGGCAGATAGCAACTTGCACAACCCAGGACAGCTTCACAGACCTACAAGAACTCAAGTGGTGTGATTGTTATCACCAAAGCACTTTCATTTTGCATCCTTTATGCTATTCCAAGGAACCAGGAAAGGGCACTGATGAGCTGCACCATTGACATGCTGAGCTACAAACCACCAGGGCTGTGATTTCAGGTCAGCTACTCAGATTAGATGTACATCATACAACTTTTTCAGCCCTCAAGAGTTCTCCTGTTCATGCACATGTAGCATGAAAACAGCAGATGCCTTCTATCCAGTGGATTTATAGACACTGTAGCAAAGAACAGTAATCAGAAATGGAGCACAAATATATCAACCAACTCCAAATTGTATCCCTATTAAAAGGGAAGCCTAGTTTTTTAAGTAAAGCTGCTTTGGGGCAACCATCACATATCACTGGGCACCAGCTGCAGTCAAGATCTGCTCTATGATAGAAGATGAGGCATTCCAAGCTATGCTGAGCCAGATGTGTGCTGGAGCACAGTGATGAAAATGACCAGATTGTATTCTGCTATCTGTTGACACATGTTTATACCGCATAATTCCTTCTGCTTCCAAAATATAAGTTTCTAAATTTGGAGGGAAAGAGGGCAGAAACAGAAGCATTAGAAAGGTTAAGAAGCAGGGGACAAGAGGTTGTTAGCTGGCTGCTTTAGCAGAAAAAAGATGAAGAGGCAACAAATGCAGGAGAGAGAGAGACACTAAGAATGCTCAGGAGACATTTACCCAACAGATTTTAAAGAAATACTGTTATTCAGGTGGGAGTCTTTAAAATATGCTAGTAAGTTATGCATGTATTATGTTTCTAGAGTTGAGTATGGGTTTTAACCTGAAACACATTGGGCAATAAAGTATATTCAGTGCACCTTCATGGTCACCTGCCCATTCATGCTTAGAAGTCGCCCAAACATCTGGGGTTGCCAGGTCCCTGCCAAGCAGTGAATGCCTTTGACCTTATACTGCACTTCTGAAGCTTAGTTTTCAAATCAAGAAAGGCCTTCTGCTCTGGGAGAACCTCTTGCCTCTTGTTGTTAAGGAAGGAGAGCAGCTGTAATCTGGAAGGGGCAGGGGGAGGGAGAAGAGCACCTGTGATGTTCAGTTCCTGTGGTCTGCAGGGAGCCTTTGAAAGGCAGTCTACCATGCTTTAGATGTACCATGTGAGGTGAAATAAGAAGTCAGCTCAGCCTTAACATTTCAAGCAGACAGGTGAAACGGAACCAGGTCATCACAAAAAACACACAGGCATGCCCAAGAGTGGTAGTGACAAGCTGTGCAGCACTCTTAGCCATTGCCACTTTCCTTTGCCCAAGACGAGGCTACCCAGGCCAGGGATAAACTGCAAAGGTGGCGGCTTCCATGGTCTATGAGGAGCTAAAAGGCACTTAGATTGCAAAAAGCCGGCTGGGTCAAGCGTTTACAACTCCCAAAGTGTCTACACATGTCACTGCAAATTGCCCAGCTCCTTTTCAATAAATGCAGCCTTCCTTGTATTGTAAGCTCAGCCCTCATGGCCAGGATGGGATGGAAACAGGCCACCTAATAGCAAGTGGCTTTCTGCCCTGGACAGCTCCACCCTCCCCTGCTTTGGAGAGGACCTCCCTGCACTGCAATCAATGTGTGCTACCCACAGGAACAAGGGCACCACCCCACACTCTCTGCCCCGTCAAACCTCCCTGCCCCTCAGCATGGTGAAAGGATAAGGGCCAGTGTCACACGAATCCAGGTAAATGTTTACTCCCTACAGGTTGTAACGCTTAAGGAGAAACTGAGTGAAGCGGAGAGTCTACTTTTGCTTCCGGGTTTCACAGGAGCAGATGCTTTTAAATACTTGAGCAAATGAACCTAAGCAATCCCCACATCTTCAGTTCCCCAGCAAGGGACAGCGATGGCAGCTGAGCAAGCATGGTACTTCCCAGTATCCACCCCACCAGATTATCTTCCTGCGAGTCTCAGAATGGTTGTTCCCCGTGCCCAATAACGGGCAGTGGTATTCTAGAAGCCGGCCCCTCTGCTTTCAACGAGGCTTAGCCCCAGGAGAGGAAAAGAGGCTGGCGAATACCCAACAATTCTGCCGGTCTTTCCAGGGGAATACGTTGGAGTGGGGGGGGGGGGGAGTGCTCGCTTCAACTAACCAGCTTGGGGCAAAAAAAGCCCCACCTCGGGAGCCCGTCCCCGGTGCGGTGCGCGAAACTGACAGTGAATGCGCACACACACACACACACACACACACGGGGGCTGCGGGAACCGGGGACATGGGTGGAAGTAAGAGAGGGAGCCCCTTTGCCCGCCCGGAACAAGGAGCCGCGCCGCCCTCCGGCTGGCTCTCCGCCTCCGCCCGCCACGCCCCTCTGCGCCGCCGAGACCTCCGGGAGCCGCCCAGGCCCAGCGTGGGGCTTTTGTCCTCCCCGGCAGCCCCCTCCCCACCCAGGAGACCCTCACGCCGCCTGCCCGCCCGCGTCTTCAGCGCCTGTCGCGCGCGGCAGCCATTTTGTGTGCGCCCCCCCCCACGCCCCGCCGCTTCTCCCTCTGTCGCCGCCGCCGCCTCCCCGCCCGCCCCGTCTTGCCGGCCTGCGCCGCCATTTTGTGCCCGGCGCTCCCCTCCGCCAGCCAGCGAGGCAGCCGCCCGCCCCTCCCTCCCTCCGCTGGCCCTTGGTCGCCGCCGCCGCCCTGTTCTGGCTCCCCGGCTGGCCGGCCTGCTGCCTCCCTCCCTCCGTCCGTCCGTCTCTCCCTCCCTCCCTTCCGTCCCTCTCCGCCTCCGCCGGCCAGAGGGTCGGCGTCGTCGTCGCCCCCCGCGCGCACCATCGTAGCGTTCGGCCTGCTCGGCGAGCTTGGCCTGGTAGACGAGGTCCTCCCGGTCGTCCATATCCGTCGGGCGAGGGCGGCGGGGGCTGCGCGGGGCTGATGGAGACCGATGGTCCGGCGGGGGGGGCTCAACCACGATCAGCTCTCGCTGCTCTCCGGGCAAAGATGGCGGCGGCGCCTCCTCCCGCTACATCCGGGCATTTCGGGCCGCGCGCGCAGGCGCACAGTTCCGCACGCGCGCGCTCCCTCCCTCCCCCCTCCCGGCCATAGCAACAGCGGCTCCTTAGCAACCGCGATAACCGTGGCGTCGAACGCCGTCCGCTTCCGCCCTGGCCTCCAGCGGTTGTCCAGCGGGCGGGCGGCCTCTTCGCGCCACGCAGCGGCTGGCCTGTGGCGTAACGGTTAGAGGGTCGAACTAGGACCCGGGAGAGCAGGGTTCGAATCCGTCCCTCAACCCTGAAACTCATTGCGTGACCTCGGGCCACTCACTGCCTCTCAGCCTAACCTACCTCACAGGGCTGTTGTGAGCTCCTTGGAAGAAAAACGTGCTATATAAATGCAATAAATAAAATAAAGCCCGCAGGTGTGTCCTGGGGAAGAGCACTCCATTTGGGAGTGGGGCAGCCTCTGAGAAGGGGTGCTCTGTATGCATTCTGCATCCCTGGTGGGCCTCACAACCCCGCCTGCGTCCTTCCAAGGCACACAACTGCTGCCCGGACCCTTGTCACCCTGCGCCGCCTCTTCCCCCACCCCCCCTGCTCAAACAGCAATGCAATGTCAGGGAGGAGGCTTGCCCCTGCACTTCTCAAAGGGACCCACACTTTTTCTGTTGGATGCAGGGCGGTATACAAATTTATAAAAATATATACCGGTACTTTGCCAAAGTAGTAAATAATTATTTCTCAAAAGATTGCTGCCCAGTTAACTGAGGACACCTTTGTAATAAATTAAGAATTTTTAAATAAAAATAACCCGTTGACTAAATGTTGGCAGTCTGGTTGGCAGGATGTGTGCGATGGAGAAAGCTTTCCACAAGAATTATTTGATTTCTATACTACCCTTCATCTGAGGATCACAGGGCGATTTACACAACATAAAGAGCTCAAGAGGGTGGAGAGCCCAATGGCACAAATTTTCAGACTTCCCCAACATGTATCTTTAAAATCCTCATTTGTAAGACACTCAATGCCAATGCCTGCCAAGAGGCCCAAAGAAACTTTGGACTAGCCCAGTGTACAAGTAGGCTGCACACAGGTAGAAATAGCTCAGTTAACAGTGAATATTCGGTACCATGAGCAGCTGGCATGTCCACAGGGAGAAGTTGGTTTGAACTAGTTTATTTGTCAGCTATAGTCTCAATAGCCACAGTGCAATCTAAATTTTCAAGCACATCAAAGCAGTGTTAAAACTCTTATATGCCATGTGAGTTACAGTGGTCCCTCGACTTACGAATGTAATCCGTTCTGAATGGACTTTCGTAGGTCGAAAAAAATCGTAAGTCGAGTTCCCATAGGAATGCATTGGGAGAAAAATATTTGGAAAAATTCGTAAGTCGAAAAAACCGCATCTAAACTTTGTAAGTCAAGGAAACCGCATCTAAAACCGGCAACATTTCCATTTGGATGTCAAAAAAATCCGTAGGCGCGCGGCCACTTTTTTCACTCAGAAGTCGAAAAATACGGAAGTCGAGTACTTCGTAAGTCGAGGGACCACTGTATATACAATTTAAACTGGCAGGAAAACAAACTCATCCACTTTGGGGACACATAATGTCCTTTTAATAGTAATTCAATTTGCATCCCACATCTACACAGAAATTGATCCTAATGTGCAATGCACGTAAGAAAATATTGAGGTGCCTTTTCAATTTTGTTACAATCATCCTAGGTATCTCACATATCGATATGTCTATATTTTTAAAGCAATGACTCACAAATACAGTTTTTGCAATTTTTATTTACTTCACGTATTATGCACATGTCAATTACATACTACAAAAAGTAACTGTCAAGAAAGTGTGTAGTGTTATATAATACAGTGGCACATTTTTTACATGTTTTTGATTCTTGTTCGCTTACTTAGTATCTTTCATCCAAATGGCATGTTATTAAAGATGATTAAAATACTTGAAGTATTAGGAATTCCAACAGATTAACAAGATTAAACCACAGCAAGTTTTATTATGAAAGGCTGGGTTTGACTTAGATGGAAGACAGGATACACAGCAGCCCATTCAAAGAGAGTTCAGTATACCGATGCAAAACTGCACCAAAGAGAATGAAGACAGGGCAGCCGATGGCGGTGCTGTAGTTAGAAACCTTTATGAGTTACACTAGCTGTAGCACAAGTTAACCACCCAACACTGACCAAGTGATGCGGTCTTAAATCTCTAGGAGTAACTAGGAAGGAAGGAGCTTCACTGTGGCAAGGAAAAAGTAGCCTCCGATCTTGTGCAGGAGTTTAATGTCATCCATGCTTTCCTGCCTTCCAGCCTTACTCAGCACAAACATTGTAGCAAATGGAAGTTTGTTTTTTTCTGTTCCGTCTCAATCACTGTTGCATTCTTAAACACAGGGACTTTCCCCCCACAACTTAAGAGAAGGGGTGGGTGGGGTCTTCCAGATGTTGTTGGATGACAACTCCCATCACCTCTGCACTACTGGGTGGGTTTGCTGGGCTTGACTGGAACTGAATGCCAGCAACATCCGGAGGACTGTTGACTTAGGACAAAAGCTGGCTCCCTTCCTTCTGCCAAGCTGATCAATTCCAAACTGAAATGGACTGTAATACCTATATTTTTTATTTAAAAATGCAGCACATCAAGGTTTAATTAAAAATATTGCATTTCTCTGTAAAATACAGTTCCATGACACAATTTAAGTGTGAAAGAGGAACTACTAAAATCAACAAAAGCAAATAAAGGTCTATGGATTTTAAGATTGTAGCATGTACTAAAGCTGTTTAATAAGGAATTATGTTATCTTACAGGAAATGCTGTAAAAAGAAAAGTGAGGAACTTGCTGAGGAATTGGTCAACTTTATAGAGACAGTCAGGCAGGTTTCAACTATCAAATTCCAGTTAAGGAGCAGAATTAAATAATAATAATAATCTGCGTTCCCTATAGAAATCCAAGAAGGTTCATGAAGGCAACTGATTGTGTTCACGGCTTGCCCAAGAATTTGGAAGCATGATCTAGATAAAACATGCAACAAGCACCATCAGAAGGAATATTACCTGCCAACCTGAATTATTGATCAGCAAGAGCATTTTGCTAAAACCTGTCTGATGCCGTCACACATCTACAGCCAATTTGCATGACTCTGTAGGCACTGCCCTTTCAACATAAAGCAATTGCACTTAAGCAGAAGTGAAGAACTAACATGACCACTGCAGTGTTCCAGCCCCGAGGGCCTAACACACGGTGGTGTATTCTGCACATGGTCTGCATACTGGGATCCAGCTACTCCACTGCAACGTGCAACAAGACAACTCCCCACTTATATGGGAGCATCCAAAGGACATTTCAGTTCTTTATCCTTTAGGAAGAAAAGCCTTCTTTACCATTGCTGCCTATTCTGGTCACAAATCTATTGTTTTGCACATTTTGACCAAAAAGCAAACGAGGAATTGCTGCATCTGGGTGGATTGTTGGATTGTTTTAAAAAGGATTTGTGGGGAAAGCAGTCTGGGAAATATTAGCACAAAAGTTGGATGTTTAAGTAGTGAAAAAAGTGAAGGGATAAAAATTAATTTTGTGAATTATGAATGTATTAGAATCAATCCCAAAGCGTTTAAGTATTTTCATTAGTTTATTAAAAATAAGATCTTCATGGAGCCATCATTTGAATGCTTTACAAATGGAAACAAACAGACCTAAGTAGCAGGTTTAAAAAAAAGGTTTCTGATGGCAATATTCAGTGCTTATTTTCTGGGGGGGCGCAGGGGTACGCACACCCCTAAACATTTTGTGAATCTAACAAGAGAAGAAACTAAATTGTGAATCGTCAGTTCCTCATTTCCTGTCACGGTGTTTCCTGAGTCTCAGACGGAATGAAAGTACCCCTAAACATATTTTTTAGAAAAAAAGCACTGGCAATACTTATCTTACTATACTGAATAAAAGCACTCAAAGACTTTGAGGCACTTCCATTCCTTCCTGCAGCGCATCAAAGGTTACATCTGGAGTGTAGTGCTCAGATTTGTAACAGATTCAGCAACTTGTTAGCCGCTTTGAGACTCCTTCGGGTAGTGATAAAGTGGGATATCAAATCCAAAGTCTTGTATCGTTACCCATATTAGAGAATAAAGTGCAACAAACATAGTTCTCTGCACTTAGAGGAAGGCCAAACAGTCTACCCAATTTTTTAGTTTTAATATCTACTTCTGGAATTAAATCAGTAACTTGCTATGCCTGTACTGGAGACTGATTTCTGAAACCCCCTTTCTTGGGAACTCTGGAGAATAGCCAAAATATAGAATAGTTATAAATAGCTAACCCATTCAAATGATGGTAGTTATGCAACAGCTATTCCAGTATCAAAATAGTATGTTTAAAACGTTACCTGCAATGTGCAAATTGTACTCATTATGCAACAAGTAGTTATGATGCAGGAGTTGCAAGTCAAATCCAAAGAGAGGAATTTTCTTGAGTTAGCAAGTTGTGCGCTTCCTACTTAATCATTCAGGTTTGCTGCCTACAGACAAAGCAATGGGACTGGTAAAGCCATACACAAGAACCCTCTTGAGGTGGCCAAATCCTACTTCCAGCAGGGAGGAGGGGAGGGGAGAGGGGAAGTGATGTCTCTGATTCACCTATCCTTATGTGCCACTTTGGCACAGAAGCCATTGAGTTTCGTACCCTGAAAACACAAGCCTCTTTTAAGTGTCGGGTCCCAGGGATATTTCAACTATCTCAGTGTCTTGCAGAAGCGACACTGCTTTTGACATCTAGGAACAGTCTATGGCAGCTGCAGTGGAACAGAGTGTGTTTGTTCCCATCTGTAAGCAGAACCGTTGAGCCATACTCAGCTGAAGTCTTCCTCGGGATTCTGTTGATCGAGCAGCCGGACATGTGTGAACGGGAAGTGTCCTCTCCTGCCATTGCACTCTCCTTCCCATTGGCCACTCATGTTAATCTTGGTGACCTTTACCAGCTCACCGACCTGCAGCCAAGAATGAAAGCACCACTGTTAACAACTCCTTGGACAAGTAGAATCCACAATTATTTGGTCAAAGTAGTCAGTCACAATAATATAGTGAGCCAAGAACCCCTTTCCAAAAGCACCAAGGAGACTGGGAAGCAGTGAAATTAAGACACACAACCAGCAAAGCATAAGTGAAGACTCTTGGCTTGGCTCTTTCAAGACCACAGAATGACCTTCCTGGTGCAGCCTGCACAGCTGCTTGGATATTTCCGTTCCACTGTCTCCAGGATAAAACACAAAGCTGCACCATCTCAGGTGCTGCTCAAAAGCAAGTGAAGTCACTTGGAAAAAAATAAAGCTCATTTAACAGGCAGCCTATAATCACAAAAGGTTTCAGGTTTGAACTGGCCCATTTTATTGCTTTCATAAAATCAAGGACCTCTCAGTCGAATGATTAACTACATGCAAAGAGCAGAAGGCAAATCCCGCTTGCTGCAGGAACTGAAGATTCCAGTGGGGCTTGAATTTAGTGCAAAATTTATGATCAGGATGAAAACTACCTGGTGAGCCTAAGGAAACAGTGTAGCCTCCCAATAATATTAAGGAAGTGGAAACAGTAACACTCCCATCAGGCAGGCCTCTCTACCATCAGACTCCTCCCTGGAAGCAGGACAAAGCCTTACAAGTCACCTGGGTCACCTGAAAGACTGAGCAAAGAGCCTCTCCCAAAGCAGCTGCCCTACAAAAGTCTACTTTGCCATTTACTGCTCCAACCTCTTGCTCTTGAAGAACCGAAGTTAGGGTTTTATCTACTCACATAAGGGAAATGCTGTATACATGTAGTATGAAAGCATAAACCTCTAAGGAGACAGTAGACCTTATTGAACTGCATTGCAGTGTGCTATCCACAACATTTGGCATAGCAATCTATTTGCCAAAGCAATGTGTCTAATCAGGCCTTTCAGAAAACTGCATGGATGTAGAGAATCCCCTTGTCTCTGAACAACACAGAATCCTCATTCTTTTGGATGCACAAGCATACAGAATGAAACAATTCTAAAGTTCAGTATAGGCTGCTCCCAGATTTCAGCAAAATTAAACCTTTTAGGAAAAAAATAAAGTGGCAATCGCATGCACTAGAGACAGCAGTTAAGCACACCCTGCCTGCCCAAGGGTCCAACATCAGACACTAGTGTCACATTTTGTAAATGACTCCTGGATGGTTAAGTCCAGTCAAATTCGACTATGGGGCATGGCGCTCATCTCTGCTTTCAGGCCAAGGGAGGCGGTGTTTGTCTGCAGACAGCTTTTCCAGGTCATGTGGCCAGCATGACTAAATCACTTCTAGTGAATGGGGCACCGTGACGAGTGCCAGAGCACACGGAAACACCATTTACATTTAGTACTGTAGATGCATAAGAATACAGGACAACATATTGCTGCAAGGTCAGGACTGGCCCCTTAATGGTATGTTTTCACCTCCCCTTTCATATATTTTAAACAAAGAATGCATGAAAAGCATGACTACTTTTGATTAACAGCAAAAAGATTCTTAACCTCTTAGGATGCAAGGCTATTTGAAAGAGAAATTGCTTGAACCAATTTCTTTTCACTACATTTTGCCCATTATGTACCTCCAAAGCCAAGGCTGTCTTGTCGTAGGCATTAGGGACCCGCTTCTGGATAACCCGGGCAAAAATGGGGCCATTCTGGAGGTTGGGGAGCGGAGTGTTGATGCTGGGCTGGGCATAGGGACCTGGCTCCGGCCCACCCAGTGGCTGTGGGAGCGCACTATCCTGGTTACCTCCAATCGGAGCAGATACTGAAGCAGAGGCAGGTCTATACTTCTCGACGTACGGAACAGGGATCATCCCTCGCTTGCCTTCACTGTCTTCTGCATTCCACCACTGCTCTTCAGGCTTTTCCCGGATTCTCAGTATGTCTCCTTTTTTAAATGGAAGATCTTCCTCATCATTGCCATTAAAGTCAAAGAGAGCACGCACAAACTCAGCCTCTTCCTGCCTCAGCTGCACATCACTGTTATGTTTGGATTTTGAAACAGGTTCTATCAAGGTTGTAGTGTCCAAGTAGTGTATTTTGTAGAACTCCAGTAAAGCTGGCAGGGAGTCAAACTCTTGGTCCCCTATTCGAAACCTAGGAGGATTGTTTGACCCTGGGAGTGGGAGGGGAGAAAGAAAACTACAGATTACTTACTCTAGAAACTATGAGCATGGCCAAATAGATAACTCTGACTGTAACTAGCTTTCTTTTTAGCAATCTCACCCCTTGCTTTTTCCTGCAAGACCAACTGCAGTCGTCAGCTAATCTCCCATTCCCACCACCCTTCTGAGTAACACCCCCTCCCCACCCTTTCACTATATATAAGGGTCTGGTGACTTCTGTCTCAGTGTATCTGAAGAAGTGTGCATGCACACGAAAGCTCATATCAAGAACAAACTTACCGTAGTTGGTCTCTAAGGTGCTACTGGAAGGAATTTTTAAATTTTGTTTCGACTATGGCAGACCAACACGGCTACCTACCTGTAGCTTTCTTTCAGTACAATCAACCTTTCAATTTGTGACCGTCTTAAATATTTTGTTTATATACAACCATCTAAAAGCACTCTTTTTTTACCAAGGCAGTGTTTAAAATATCCAATACCCCGTTGTAAAAGCAAACAGAAAAACTCTCCAGTGTTATGGAAGGTCACCACACAAATGTGCCTTGTCCTGCATCCTCAAAGCGAGCATCACTTGGGCAATCTTCTCTCCATAATGGAATGAATTGCCTCCCCTCGATGCATAAAGTTGTGCATTCAATTTACAGGGCACCATCTGAGCCCCAACCATCAAAGTAACCAAGCCAAGAGGTTTTACAGCACTGTCAACAAACACTTGATTGCAAACTCCCCAACTGCTGCTCTTCCAAAGATTTCAAAGGCGCTTCATGCCTTTAAAGCAGGTGCAGGTGAACCTAGCAAGCAGCAACAAACACAACACTGGAATTTTGAAACAATTATAAAAAGCCAAGCGTAGGAGCAGCGCACATCTTTTCGGGGTCAACAGCAGGGAGTTCCCAGCAGAAAGCAAAGAATCAGAAACATTTCTGGCTGGAGCGAAGCAGGAACCTTTCGCGGACCGTCTGGTCGCTCCTAATTTTTTTTTTGGGGGGGGTGTAGAGAAGAGCTAAGGATGGAGTCAGGAAGGCGAAAGTTCCCTCTCTCCCAGTACAGTGGTAACCTCTGGTTACGTACTTAATTCGTTCCAGAGGTCCGTTCTTAACCTGAAGCGTACTTAACCCGAGGTACCACTGTATACCGAGGCCTGGGGTCCCCCCCGTCTCAGGCAAAACGCAGGCACGGCCTAGCCTGCCAGGAAACCTAGGAGGCTTCGGTTGGCCTAACCAGCCTCGTGCTGGGGCAGCCCCGGCCCCGCCCGAAAAGGCCTCCCGCCGCGCCCGCTGGAGCTGCAGGCCCCTGGCCCACATAAAGGGGCGGAGGAACCGGAGGGGGGAGGCGGCGAGGCCGGCCCCTGGGCCCCCGCTCCTCCCTCGGCGCACCTTGGCTGTTGACGATGTAGTGGGAGACGCGGGAGCTCTCGGAGACGGAGAGGACGAAGTCTCCGGGGATGCTGCTGGAGTCCCGCACCAGGAAGGTGCCGTGGCGCTGCCCCTGCAGCAGCCCCACCGCCTCGACCCGGTTCAGGCGGCCCCAGTACCAGCTCGCCTGGTCCTCCGCGTCGAACTGCCCGGCCATGGGCGCCGCCTCGGGCCGCCGCCGCCGCCGCACCAGCAGGAGCAGGAGGGGCCGCAAGCCCGGCCGCCGCCGCCGCCGCTTCCCTCCCCCGCCCTCCAGCCGCCCAAGATGGCCGCCGCCGCGCCTCACCGCCCGGATGTGACGGTGGGCTCGACAGGAAGCCCTCTGAGCGGGGAGGGGAGAGCGAGAGAAGCTCCTGTTGAAACGTCACAGCTCTGCGTTACGGCCGGGGGCTTAGAACTAGGCAGGAAAAGGAGGATATCTGACAACTCGGAGAAGGAACTTCCGGAAGCAGAGAGTCTTGCAACTTACGTCACTGTCCCGAAAGCTCCTCCCCCGGCGCGCGGGGGCCGGTAGATCTTTCAAAGGGGGCAACTCTGAGGGCCCGAATAAAACATTTTGGGGGGCCGCCCCAAGTTGATGGGTATTACTATTCAGTATGACGTAGCTGCCAACTATGATAGCGGAAAGTGGTGCCTCAATGGCCAGGAGCAGTCTATCTCCTGCCTGAGACAAGGTTTTTAGTTGCAGCTTTGTGAATAGGGTTTTATGGATTGTAAATGTTTTATCGATGATTTGTTAAATTCTGGGTATGATTTATGGTG
Organism: Darevskia mixta; assembly: GCA_034641385.1. Classification (NCBI taxonomy): domain Eukaryota; kingdom Metazoa; phylum Chordata; class Lepidosauria; order Squamata; family Lacertidae; genus Darevskia; species Darevskia mixta. The sequence goes on from JAWWNH010000076.1 coordinate 736,278, forward strand.
TATTTCTTATGCTCTATTATGTAACAGCATAGAAATACAATCAAACCAAGCTTCCAAGGAGCCTTTTACCACGGGGTCCTGCTGCTGGGCGTCTTTTCAGGCCCTTCTGTGGGAAGCAGACAGGAGGGCTCGACTGGGGTGGACACCCCCACCCCACATTCTAGTCCAGCAGAAGCAAGTCTCTTCTCCTGTGTTGCTGCTTGGAATCTGCTGTGGCTGCAGAGCTTTAAATGAAGCCACTTAATATTGTCTGCAGTGGCTGGCAGCCTGCCCCCCCCGGGATTGCGTGCTGGGGACATTGCCACCTCTACCCGTAGATGCTGCCTGGGACAACATGGGTATTCTGTATGCCAAGCATGGGCCCTTCCCTAGAAGTTGATATGCAAAAATTAAGGGGAATGGGGCTATATAATAATAATAATAATAATTTATTATTTGAATTAAAGAACCTTTTAATGAGGGTGAAAGAGGAGAGCGCAAAATATGGTCTGAAGCTCAACATCAAAAAAACTAAGATCATGACCACTGGTCCCATCACCTCCTGGCAAATAGAAGGGGAAGAAATGGAGGCAGTGAGAGATTTCACTTTCTTGGGTTCCATGATCACTGCAGATGGTGACAGCAGTCACGAAATTAGAAGACGCCTGCTTCTTGGGAGAAAAGCAATGACAAACCTAGACAGCACCTTAAAAAGCAAAGACATCACCTTGCCAACAAAGGTCCGTATAGTTAAAGCTATGGTTTTCCCAGTAGTAATGTATGGAAGTGAGAGCTGGACCATAAAGAAGGCTGATCGCCGAAGAATTGATGCTTTTGAATTATGGTGCTGGAGGAGACTCTTGAGAGTCCCATGGACTGCAAGAAGATCAAACCTATCCATTCTTAAAGAAATCAACCCTGAGTGCTCATTAGAAGGACAGATCCTGAAGTTGAGGCTCCAGTACTTTGGCCACCTCATGAGAAGAGAAGACTCCCTAGAAAAGACCCTGATGTTGGGAAGGATTGAGGGCACAAGGAGAAGGGGACGACAGAAGATGAGATGGTTGGACAGTGTTCTCGAAGCTACTAACATGAGTTTGGCCAAATTGCGAGAGGCAGTGAAGGATAGGCGTGCCTGGCGTGCTCTGGTCCATGGGGTCACGAAGAGTCGGACACGACTGAACGACTGAACAACAACAACCCCGCCCATCTGACCGGGTCCCCCCAGCCACTCTGGGCGGCCTCCAACAAACACTAAAATACATTGAAATATTACAGATTAAAAACTTCCCTAAACAGGGCTGCCTTCAGGTGTTTTCTAAAGGTCATGTAGTTGTTGATCGCTTTGACCTCTGAAGGGAGGGCGTTCCACAGGGCGGGCGCCACTACCGAGAAGGCCCTCTGCCTGGTTCCCTGTAGCTTTGCTTCTCGCAGTGAGAGAACCACCAGAAGGCCCTCGGCGCTGGATCTCAGTGTCCGGGCTGAACGGTGGGGGTGGAGACGCTCCTTCAGGTATACAGGACCGAGTATACAGGTATACAGAACCAACCCCAAGTTCTATGGGTCAGAGAAGATAGAGTGGAGGCAGGAACCAATGGAAAGCAAGGAATATCTTTATTTTTCTGTTGCAGCAGAATCCTCACCACCACCTTGCAAGGAGGTGAGGCCCCAGAATAAATGTAAGTGCTTTTGAAGACTTTAGAAGTCGCCCCTTAGCCCAGAGGCTTTCAAGCTTTTTGAGTCCACGGCTCCCTTGTCCAACTACAATCTTTCTGTGGCTTCCCTTGAGGGGAAACACTCCAAGCCTCAGAAGCTGTCCTATTTTAGATCACTTTTACTTGGTGATATTTGACTAAGAAATTGGTGGATTCATAGAAAAACAGGGCTAAGTGAAAATATCCACTGTAAATAGGCACATACGGATACTTTGTTACCATTTAACTGAGTTATGCTGCAAAGGCCATTTGCAGAAGGGCTTCTGTTGCATTACCTGCAGGAGTGTTGGTGTTTTGTGGACACGTGTAAGTGCAAATGCTCCCATCCCTGTGCATTAATAATGTAATGTCATTCATTTCCACAACAGATTATATTCGAGGCATTTTTTGGCCACTGGTAGGACAGGATCCTGGCCCAATCCAGCGACATATATGCCTGTGGGCATCCCCTGAGTTTGGTGAAAGGACAGACTCAGAGGTGATCCGTTTTCCGAAACGGAAACCAGGGAGATGAATCTCCGGGAGATCCCCAACCTAAAAGTGCCAAAGGAGAGCGCAAAGGATGCGCAATGGAACCAGAGCAGACCAAGCGCCCACAGCAAGGGGACGGAGGCGCCACAAAATGGCCGCCCGCCTCGGGCGCCTCCTGCGACGGCGCGCTCCACCGGGATCTTCCATCGAAAGCGGTTTCTGCGCGGCCCGAAAGGGGAAGCAGCCCCGGGACCCCAACCCCAGCCCTTCTCCCCAGCTCCAGGAGGCGCCAAGGAGGCAGCACTTACTGAGGAGAGAGACAACCGCCGACGCCGCCCGGCGCTTCCCGCCCCTGAGGGCCACTCCCAAGTTGGCACCTTCGGGCGCTCGACCTGCCCTTGCCCAGCATGGCGGCAGACTCATTTCCGCCCACTTGCTTGCGACAATACCCGTCCTGAGTGCCTCTACTAAGATGGCGCCCTTTGGGCCTCTCGCCCTGCCCTCGTCAAAGATGGCGGCGGCCCGTTGGCCACTCTTTCCGCCACCTTTCCCCTCCTCGCTCCATCCTTTTCCAGGATGGCGGTGTTCGCTTTTCTGCCTGCTTCTCGCCCTCTTCCAAGATGGTGCTTTGGCGTCACGTCACCGAACAGCACGTCGCCTCTTCCCACCCTCACCGTCTCTCCTGAAATGGCGCCTGTAGAGGACAGGTAATGAAGGTGGGCGGGGCGGGCAAAGGCTCCTCCCTTGCATCACTTCCTGCCAGGGAAGAAGGGCTGTGGTCTCTCTCTTTTGCAGAGCTGCGTCCTTGGCGCCTTTTGGGACCTGGTGAGAGTCCTCTCTCTTGTCCCTTGCGGAGCATTGGGGAGAATTAAGAGCCCCAGGCTGCAGGTATGGAGGTGGGTTGGGACGGGGGACGGGCTCCAACTCTAGTAGCAGAGGCTATGGGGGTCTTCTTCTTTTCTTTAGCGATCCCTCGTAACCAAGTAAGATTGCCTTCCATGAACACATTCTTAACAGAGGCCAATTCTGGATCCGCACGTCCTTCCACAGTGGGGACATAGGTTTCTGGGCGGGAGTTGATTCCGGTGAGGGTTTGCCAAAAGTTTGCCTTCCTCCTAGCTCGTTTCTCCCTTTCCTACCGCGTTTGTTTTTCTTCAAAGGCCAACACGCCTTTGGTAGAGGCTGTTCTCCAACCGGAGCGCTCACAGGCCATTGTTTCCCAGTTGTCGGTATTTATGCTATTTTTTTATATATATTTGCCTTGAGACAGTCTTTAAACCTCTTTTGTTGACCACCAGCATTACGCTTTCCATTTTCAAGTTCGGAATAGAGTAGTTGGTTTGGAAGACGATAATCAGGCATCCGCACAACATGACCAGTCCAACGAAGTTGATGTTGAAGTATCATTGCTTTGACACTGGTGATCGTTCCTTCTTCCAGTACACTGACATTAATTCACTTGTCTTCCCAGGTGATGTGTACAAATTTTCCGAGACACCGTTGATGGAATCTTTCGAGAAGTTGGAGATGGAGTTAATAAGTGGTCCATGTTTCACAAGCGTACAGTAAGGTTGGTAGTACAATAGCTTTGTAAACAAGCATTTGGGTGGAAAAAACCACACACACCCCAAACTAGCATTTTGGTTTCTCTACGAATGTCCCTGTCCTCAAACATTCTGCGCTTCAATTGGGAGAAAGCAGCACCTGCAGAGCTCAGGCAATGCTGGATTTGGGCATCAATGGAAAGATAACTGTCCAGGTAGGAGAAGTGATTAACACTTCCCAACATTACACCATCGAGTTGGATTTGTGGCGCTGCAGAGGGGTTGTTTTACTCTTGTTGGTGCATCACTTTGGTTTTTTGGATGTTGAGCGATAGGCCAAGCTTTTTGTAAGCTTCTGCAAAGATATTTAGGATGGTTTGGAGGTCATCCTCTGAGTGTGAGCACACTACACTGTCATGAGCATATTGAAGCTCTATGACAGAAGTTACGGTAATCTTACTCTTTGCTTTCAGCCTACTCAGATTAAAGAGCTTTCCATCTGTTTGATATACAGGTGATACTCAAAAAATTAGAATATCGTGGAAAAGTTCATTTATTTCAGGAATTCAATTTAAAAGGTGAAACTAACATATGAGATAGACTCATGACATGCAAAGTGAGAGATGTTAAGCCTTTATTTGTCATAATTGTGATGACTGTGGCGTACAGCTGATGAAAACCCCAAATTCACAATTTCAGAAAATTAGAATATTAAATGAAATCAACAAAACAAGGATTACAAATAGAACAATATTGGACCTCTGAAAAGTAGAAGCATGCATATGTACTCAGTACTTGGTTTGGGCCCCTTTTGCATCAATTACTGCCTCAATGCGGCGTGGCATGGATGCTATCAGGCTGTGGCACTGCTGAGGTGTTATGGAAGACCAGGATGCTTCAATAGCGGCCTTCAGCTCTTCAGCATTGCTCGGTCTCATGTCTCTCATCTTTCTCTTGACAATGCCCCATAGATTCTCTATGGGGTTCAGGTCAGGCGAGTTTGTTGGCCAATCAAGCACAGTAATCCCATGGGCATTGAACCAGGTTTTGGTACTTTTGGCAGTGTGGGCGGGTGCCAAGTCCTGCTGGAAAATGAAGTCAGCATCCCCATAAAGCTCATCTGCGGAAGGAAGCATGAAATGCTACAAAATCTCCTGGTAGACGGCTGCGTTGACCCTGGACTTAATAAAGCACAATGGACCAACACCAGCAGATGACATGGCTCCCCAAATCAACACACTGTGGAAACTTCACACTGGACTTCAAGCATCTGGCATTGTGTGCCTCCCCATTCTTCCTCCAGACTCTGGGTCCTTGGTTTCCAAATGAGATGCAAAAGTTGCTCTCATCAGAAAAGAGGACTTGAGACTACTGAGCAACAGACCAGTTCTTTTTTTCTGTAGCCCAGATAAGACGCTTCTGACATTGTTTCTTGTTCAGGAGCGGCTTGACAAGAGGAATACGACATCTAAAGCCCATCTCCAGGATCCGTCTGTGTGTGGTGGCTCTGGATGCACTAACTCCAGCCTCAGTCCACTCCTTGTGAAAGTCCCCAACACGTTTGAATGGTCCTTTCCTGACAATCCTCTCCAGGCTGCGGTCATCCCTGCTGCTTGTGAACCTTTTTCTTCCACATTTCCCCCTTCCGCATAACGTTCCATTAATGTGCTTTGATACAGCACTTTGGGAACATCCAACTTCTTCCGCAATTACCTTTTGAGGCTTTCCCTCCTTATGGAGGGTCTCAATGATGGTTTTCTGCACAGTTGTCAGCAGGGTGGATAAAAATCAATGATTTTTTTAAAAAAATCAAAAAAATTGGATTTTTTTGATTTAAATCAGATTTTTTTGATTTAAATCGGATTTTTTTGATTTAAATCAGATTTTTTTGATTTAAATTGGATTTTTAAAATAAAATGCTTTTGGACAGGGTGGATAAAAATCAATGATTTTTTTAAAAAAATCAAAAAAATCGGATTTTTTTTATTTAAATCGGATTTTTTTGATTTAAATTGGATTTTTAAAATAAAATGCTTTTGGAGGAAAAATCTTTCTAAATATAGTCTTCTGTTTAAGTTACATTGTAGTCCAAAGGCTATTCATCAGGAAATAAGGATTTGTTTTAAGTTTATCAAGTGTGCTAAAACTCAGTCTTTTTTTAAAAAATGTTTAACCACATCAGTTAACAAACATGGATACATATGCTATCATGTTATTGTTTTAGTTAAATAAATTGTTTAAATGGTTATTAAGGAAATGATTATTTTTCTCCTTCTAATAAAGTACAGCAGAAAAGCTGTCCAAATATAAACAGTTAACTTATTAAACCTCACCATAATTTCATAATTATCTGTCTATGTATTTCTAGTAGTATAACTAAATCAGTAATTTTTGATATAACTGTAAAAACTACTTTGAAAATTTATTATTCCAAAAATGAAACCTTCATAGGGTTGTAAATATTAAGATTATACCAGCAAGAATGAGTCTTTCTGTAAAAAAAAAATATTTAAATCAAGTCTTACTGACTAGTGATTTAAATCAAGTCTTACTGACTAGTGATTTAAATCGTGATTTAAATCGTGATTTAAATCAATTTGATTTAAATCAAATCCACCCTGCTTTTGGAGGAAAAATCTTTCTGAATATAGTCTTCTATTTAAGTTAGATTGTAGTCCAAAGGCTATTCATCAGGAAATAAGGATTTGTTTTAAGTTTATCAAGTGTGCTTAAACTCAGTCTAAGTTTTTTTTCTTTAAATGTTTAACCACATCAGTTAACAAACATGGATACATATGCTATCATGTTATTGTTTTAGTTAAATAAATTGTTTAAATAGTTATTAAGCAAATGATTATTTTTCTCCTTCCAATAAAGTACAGCAGAAAAGTTGTCCAAATATAAACAGTTAACTTATTAAACCTCACCATAATTTCATAATTATCTGTCTATGTATTTCTAGTAGTATAACCAAATCAGTAATTTTTTATATAACTGTAAAAACTACTCTGAAAATTTATTATTCCAAAAATGAAACCTTCATATGGTTGTAAATATTAAGATTATACCAGCAAGAAGGAGTCTTTCTGTAAAAAAAAATATTTAAATCAAGTCTTACTGACTAGTGATTTAAATCAAGCCTTACTGACTAGTGATTTAAATCATGATTTAAATCGTGATTTAAATCAATTTGATTTAAATCAAATCCACCCTGGTTGTCAGGTCAGCAGCCTTCCCCATGATTGTGATTCCTACTGAACCAGACTGGGAGACCATTTAAAGGCTCAGGAACCCTTTGCAGGTCTTATGGATTGAGTAGCTACTGCACCTTTTCACAATATTCTAATTTTCTGAGATTGTGAATTTGGGGTTTTCATCAGCTGTACGCCACAGTCATGACAATTATGACAAATAAAGGCTTGACATCTCTCGCTTTGCATGTCATGAGTCTATCTCATATGTTAGTTTCACCTTTTAAGTTGAATTACTGAAATAAATTAACTTTCCCACGATATTCTAATTTTTTGAGTATCACCTGTATGATTTCTACTCCTGTAGAAAGTTTCCCTTTGACAAAAATGACAGTATAAATTCCTCACTCATCAGTTGCAGTTTTGACTTTGTTCATTGACTGAAAACACCGAAAGGCAGAGCAACCAGGCTGATTCATCTCACAGAAATCCCTTAAGGTGCCTGCACATTTTGCATGGTAACTTTCCTAGTATTGTTGTTTGTTATTTATACCTCGTCCATCTGGCTGGGTTTTCCCAGTCACTCTGGCTGGTTTACAGCATATATAAAAATATATTAAAACATCAAATATTAAAAACTTCCAGATATAGGCTGCCTTCAGATGTCTTCTAAAAGTTATGTAGTTCTTTATCTCCTTGACATCTGAAGGGAGGGCAATCCACAAGGAGGGTGCCACTACTGAGAAGGCACCAGGAGAAATAGGGTCTCCTCCTCCTCCTTCCTTTTTAACTTTGAAAAGAAAGTTCAAGTCAGTGCCATGGTAAAGTCCAGGCCTGGTTCCTTGCAAGGCTCATCCACGCTTGCTGAGGAAACATTTTTTCTTCTCCTGACAGTGTATCCATTTTATAACAGAACAATGTGTTTGTGCTTTGTAGGACTTTTCTAGCATCTCTAATTTGGACAGAAAGAACTTGGTGGAAGAAAAAACAGATTCATTCTGATCCCTTGGAGGTTTCTTGAGAGCACAGGTGGATGAGCAAGAACCAGCTGACCTTGAAGGAGAAAGAGACAATTTCATCCTAATGGGGAGCAGCAGGGGATTCCGGGAAAACTCTGTGCAGATCCTGGATGAGGAGGACACCCTTCGCTCTGATGTGCAGAGCCAGCAGTTCAAGCAGTTCTGCCACCAAAAGGTCAAAGGTCCCCGAGAGTTTTGCAGTCGACTCTACCACTTTGACCGTCAATGGCTAAAGCCAGAAAGGCATACGAAAGCTGAGATGCTCGACCTGGTGATCTTGGAGCAGTTCCTGGATGTCCTTCCACCGGAGATGGAGAGCTGGGTGAGGGAATGTGGAGCGCAGACCAGTGCCCAGGCAGTGGCCCTGGCCGAAGGTTTCCTCCTGAGTCAGGCAGCGGAGAGAAAGGAGGCAGAACAGCAGGTGAGACTTTCCTCTGAATACTCCCAAGTGCTCTGAACATGAGGTAGAGTATCCTCAAATTCTCGACCAATGGCACATCTTTTTTAGAAAGCATCCAGGGAATGCTATCTGATACCCCTAATGTTTTTGCCTCGGCCGTTCTTTTTCTAACTCTTCTCCCAGTTCTCTGTTTGGAATCCTTGTTGAAGTTCCTGCATTGCAGAGGGTTGGACTAGATGATCCTTGGAGTCCCAATTCTCTCATTCTGTGATTTCAGGGAAATTATCTGTTTGCAAAAATGGGCACGGATTCCTCTGAGGCAGAGAGGACTCTGTTGGATACCAGAGAGAGGCCACTGGGTAAGGAGGAATGAGTTATTTCTCTGTTGGGTCATATTCTGTAGATTTTGAAACATAGCAGTGGGTTATTTGAATATTTTGGGGGAAGACACTTGGGGCCAAGAACCTCCAGGAGGGGAAATGTATATTTACACAACTAAAACATGAAATGGGTACAAATGTCCAAACATACTCAGTAGGTGAGGCTTTTTCAAAGGCCCATATGTAGTTAGAGATGCACTTCTTAACCTCCGAGAGAAGCAGACACTCTTGGCTTCCCACTTACCTTTGTCTCTCGCAGGTGACAGAAAGACATCAGTGAAACCTCATCCATATTTTCATGGCAACGGAGGGGAAGTGGCAGCTGTGGAACCAGATCAGGTAGCGGGAAGGAGCATTGTGGGGAGAGAGACTGAGGGTGGGGCAGCCAAGTGCCTCTGTGCCCAAGCTTCTGTCAAAGCTGCCCTAAACAAAGGCTAAAAAGGCCGTTTGAGAAGGTTTATTTACTAAGAATAAGGAACAGCTTCCTCACCTCAACTTCCGAATGTCACTTATATTATCCCTCAGTCATTGCCATTTTTGTTATAAAGTTATAATTGAATGCTAAAACAGATTTCTAAGAAGTGGACAAACCATAAAAAAGAGTGGCCAGGATTCACCTAGCCACCTCATCAGTTGCCCAGCAGGGCTTTCCCCCTCTATCCTCTCCCTTCCCATGTCCCCATTGATCCCTTTAAGTGGACTTTAGGGCATTAGGAGTTTCCCTTGAAGAACAGCGCAGGAGAGGCTGCAAATGTGCAGCAAAACAACCCCATTAAAACAACGCAGTAACCAACAGGCAGAAAACAGAGCAATGAGTAGTAGATCATCTTTATGCTGTCTAAGTGGAGGACATTTTCCTTCTTTTAGGGTCCAGTGTGCTTTGAAGATGTCGCTGTTTGTTTCACAGACGAGGAATGGGCATTGCTGGATTCTGACCAGAGAGCTTTATATAAGGAAGTCATGGAGGAGAATCGTGAGATCATGGATTCACTTGGTAAGGCTCCCTGCTGGTTCATATTATCTGTTTTGAAATTCAATAAATACCTCTTTGTTACAAACCTCCAATATTTGGATGGAGCTCAACAGGGCTACTATAGCATCTGAGATTCTAACATCCCCACAGCTCACCTTGAATGGAGGGCTGCCTACTGTTTGGTCTGTGATTATTCTTCCTCCAGTTGTTACTATTATTATTATCATTCATTTCATTTTTATATCACTTTATATTTTTCAGGGGGGGAATCAAAGCGGTTTACAACCTACATTAAACTGCAAATAAAACATTACAGAAGAAAGAGGCTCTTCTGAACTGCTCAATCCTTTTTAAATGTTGGCTTCAGAATTGTTAGAAAAGTGGAAGTAGCTTTTGTCAGGTTTTATGTTTTTGCTGCTGTTCATTTTCAGTTGGTCAGAGAACTTACTGACCTTTGAGATGAAGCAGATTCCATGATCGGGTCAGATCCAACCTAGAAAGGAGCCAGGCTTTTTGAATTCCAGGTGCCCATAAATATGTCCATGAATGCTAGTCAACAAAGGCAGTGAACTCTATAGGAAGACCTCACATCTGAACTCTCGTCAGTTCTTCCTCTATCACAAGCATTCATTAGCATTGTTCAATAACTGGGGACTCACTTTCTTCCTGTGACTCTAATCTGTTTTTCTCTTCAATGTAGGTGGTGATAAATTAGAAATGATCAAGGGAGACCATGGCAGAATCCACACAATGAAGAAGCCACATAAATATTTGGAGTGTGGAGAGAGATTCCATCAGAGCTCCCATTCCACTTCCCATCAAATAAATCCCATTGGGAAAAGATCCTATCAGTGCTTAGAATGTGGAAAGAGCTTTGGTCGAAAACGAACTCTCACAGCCCATCACAGAGTCCACACTGGGGAGAAACCCTATCAGTGCTTGGAATGTGGAAAGAGCTTCAGTCACAACAGCAATCTCACTTCCCATCAAAGAATTCATACCGGGGAGAAACCTTATCAGTGTTTGGAATGTGGAAAGAGCTTCACTCAGTGTGCAACTTTCACTTCCCATCAAAGAATTCATACCGGAGAGAAACCCTATCAGTGCTTGGAATGTGGAAAGAGCTTCCGTCACAGCACCGCTCTCACTTCCCATCAAAGAATTCATACTGGGGAGAAACCCTATCAGTGCTTGGAATGTGGAAAAAGCTTAAGTAAGAGCTCTGCTCTCACTTCCCATAAAAGAATTCATACAGGGGAGAAACCCTATCAGTGCTTGGAATGTGGAAAGAGCTTCCGTCACAGCACCGCTCTCACTACTCATCAAGTAATTCATACTGGGAAGAAGGCCTATCAGTGCTTGGAATGTGGAAAGAGCTTTGGTCAGAAGGGAAAACTCACTTTACATCAAAGAATTCATACTGGGGAGAAACCCTTTGAATGCCAAGAGTGTGGAAAGAGCTTTAGTAAGAGCAACCATCTCACTTCCCATCAAAGAATTCATACAGGGGAGAAACCTTATGAGTGCTTGGAATGTGGAAAGAGCTTCACTCGGAAAGAAAGTCTCGCTTCCCATCAAAGAACACACAGCGAGGAGAAACCCTATCAGTGCTTGGAATGTGGAAAGAGTTTCAGTCGGAAGGAAACACTCACTTTCCATCAAAGAATTCATACTGGAGAGAAACCATATCAGTGCATGGAATGTGGAAAGAGTTTCAGTCACAGAGCTAATTTCATGGCCCATCAAAGAACTCACAGCGGGGAGAAACCATATCAATGCTTGGAATGTGGAAAGAGCTTCCGTTACAGCAGCAATCTCACTGTCCATCAAAGAACTCACAGCATGGAGAAACCATATCAGTGCTTGCAATGTGGGAAGAGCTTCCATCAGAGCAGCGCCCTCACTTCCCATCAAACAATTCACAGTGGGGAGAAACCATATCAGTGCTTGGAATGTGGAAAGAGCTTCAATCACAGTAGCACTCTCACTTACCATCAGACAACTCACAGAAGAGAGAAACCATTTCAATGCCAAGAGTGTGGAAAGAGTTTCAGTCATAAGGAAAGTCTCACTTCCCATCAAAGAATTCATACAGGGGGGAAACCCTATCAGTGCTTGGAATGTGGAAAGAGCTTCAGTCACAGAACAACTCTCACAGCTCATCAAAGAATTCATACCGGGGAGAAACCCTATCAGTGCCAGGAGTGTGGAAAGAGCTTCCGTCAGAGATCATCTCTCAATACCCATCAAAGAACTCACAGTGGAGAGAAACCATATCTGTGCTTGGAATGTGGAAAGAGCTTTAGACACAGTCGCACTCTCACTTCCCATCAAAGAATTCACAGTGGGGAGAAACCATATCAGTGCTTCAAATATGGAATGAGCTTCACTGGCAGTGACAATCTCACTTCCCATCAAATTCCCAATGGGGAGAAACCATAGCAGTTGCTGTTTACAAATTTAAATATATGTAACTTTAATTAGTAGGTGGGTGAGTATTGCTACGGTGTTCGTATTATTTCTTATTCAAATTTGTGCACCACCCTTCATCCGAAGATCAAAACAATAACAGAAAACAAATCAGTGACACCCCCCACCCCATTTGTCCTTTGGCGACCCAGCAGAGAAGTTGACCTTGTCTCCAAGGACCATGGAGTACGCACCTAACATTTCTTCACACTACGTGGCCACATCTGTGAGGTGCAAGTCATGGGCCAAGGTGTTGGAATACCTTCTTCACATCACACTTGGGGAGAGAGTCATGCGTGATTTGGCAACACTGATTAGGTTGCCTTCAATCAGTGCCATCTAGTTGTGTTTCCAGAGGTGGAGAACCACTATAATTGGGCTCTCACCAGAGTGTTAGAAAGCGTACTGTACTGAATTATAGAGTACAGAGGAGGGAGAAAGATTGTTTTCTGCTGCTCCAGAGAAGCGGACACGGAGCAATGGATTCAAACTACAAGAAAGAAGATTCCACCTGAACATTAGGAAGAACTTCCTGACAGTAAGAGCTGTTCGACAGTGGGATTTGCTGCCAAGGAGTGTGGTGGAGTCTCCTTCTTTGGAGGTCTTTAAGCAGAGGCTTGACAGCCACCTGTCAGGAATGCTTGGATGGTGTTTCCTGCTTGGCAGGGGGTTGGACTGGATGGCCCTTGGGGTCTCTTTCAACTCTATGATTCTATGATTCTATGATTCTATGAATTGACCCTCCTGCCAATATCAATATTGCCTTACAAAACTCAGAACCCCAGAAATGTGGGATGAGTTGTGTGTTTACAGAATAACAGTTTGACAAACAGTTGTGAGCCCTACATTGAAATCCACGAGGCTTGACTCTTACCTTAAAGCCTCTTGCAGCAGAGTTTAATAGTTTGAACAGCAATACAGCAGGGATAAAAGGCTGTGAAGCCTATATTAGCAATCCTTTCTGGGAACTTGTGATTTGCTATCCTGCCTCTTCCCTTTTTACCAATAATAAGATCAGGCTTTCAAGTAAGCATAAAAGTTTTACCTACAATAAATCTAGCGTTCTTCAAATCAGTATGAATATAAACAAAGGCACAGCACATCTTAGATTAAAAATTACAGAAGATGAAGATCCATTATGTGAGTCTGCAGAGCAGCCACACATCCTTCCAGGTTGAGAGCATGGTAAGCGGGAGAGGGAGAGGGAGAGAAATATTTGTAAGAGACAAATAGACCTTTTTACTCCTGCCCTTGGAGAGAAGAGGGATCAACACCAATCTGAACCATGTAGCCTTCTCTAGGATGTAAAGACTCTGTGGTTCTTAACCCCTTACTTGTTTAGTCGTTTAGTCATGTCTGACTCTTCGTGACCCCATGGACCAGAGCACGTCAGGCACTCCTGTCTTCCACTGCCTCCCGTAGTTTGGTCAGACTCAAGTTGGTAGCTTGGAGAACACCGTCCAACCATCTTGTCCTCTGTTGTCCCCTTCTCCTTGTGCCCTCCATCTTTCTCAACATCAGGGTCTTTTCCAGGGAGTCTTCTCTTCTCATGAGGTGGCCAAAGTATTGGAGCCTCAGCTTCATGATCTGTCATTCCAGTGAGCACTCAGGGCTGATTTCCTTCAGAATGGATCAGTTTGATCTTCTTGCAGTCCATGGGACTCTCCAGAGTCTCCTCCAGCACCATAATTCAAAAGCATCAATTCTTCAGCGATCAGCCTTCTTTATGGTCCAGCTCTCACTTCCATAAATCACTACTGGGAAAACCAGAGGTTTAACTAAACGGACCTTTGTCGGCAAGGTGGTGTCTTTGCTTTTTAAGATGTTGTCTAGGTTTGTCATTGCTTTTCTCCCAAGAAACAGGTGTCTTTTAATTTTGTGACTGCTCTCACCATCTGCAGTGATCATGGAACCCAAGAAAGTAAAATCTCTCACTGCCTCCATTTCTTCCCCTTCTATTTGCCAGGTGATGGGACCAGTGGCCATGATATTAGTTTTTTTGATGTTGAGCTTCAGACCATATTTTGTGCGCTCCTCTTTCACCCTCATTAAAAGGTTCTTTAATTCCTCCTCACTTTCTGCCATCAAGGTTGTGTCATCAGTATATCTGAGGTTGTTGATATTTCTTCCGGCAATCTTAATTCCAGCTTGGGATTCATCCAGTCCAGCCTTTCGCATGATGAATTCTGCATATAAGTAGGGAGACAATATACAGCCTTGTCGTATTCCTTTCCCAATTTTGAACCAATCAGTTATTCCATATCCAGTTCTAACTGTAGCTTCTTGTCCCACATAGAGATTTCTCAGGAGACGGATGAGGTGATCAGGCACTCCCATTTCTTTAAGAACTTGCCATAGTTTGCTGTGGTCGACACAGTCAAATGCTTTTGCGTAGTCAGTAAAGCATAAGTAGATGTTTTTCTGGAACTCTCTAGCTTTCTCCATAATCCAGCACATGTTTGCAATTTGGTCTCTGGTTCCTCTTCGAAATCCAGCTTGTACTTCTGGGAGTTCTTGGTCCACATCCCCTTACTTACTGGCAATCTATTTACAGTTGTATTTGTCTGCATTAAACTTCACACAATAAATACAGTCAAGAGTGAAGAAGTGCTTTCGATATACCTCAAACTCAACATATTTATAATGCGTAGTCTTCTGTTTCCAGTTGCTTCCAAGCAATGCTATTGGCCTGATAGCATTCCAAGGCCACCACAGAAACAGAGTGAACTAAATGTTCTTAAAAGAACAAGGAATAGAAGGGGATTCCACAGGATTAGTACAAAAATTCTAAGAATTTTGCAAAACCAGTCTGTTCTAATAAATTCCCCTTAAAGAGACAATTTCCCAGGCTTTGCATGGAGGGGAAGGGTGTGAGTGTTACATAAAGTTAAGGGCCCACAGATGTCACTGCCAATGACTTGGATAAATTGGTTTTGGCTTCAAGCTCTCAACCATACAATTAAAATCCTGGCTAAATTCTCACATGAAACAATTAACCAAATTCAAATTCTGGCCTTAAGCCCTATACCTTTGCTTGCATGACCCTTCAAATATTTTTTTTCAACAGTTGCCAACCAAAGGGAAGCATGTATCAGTTAAAACTCTGGAGCTAAAACTTTTTTACCCTTTGCGAATGGTTTGGAAACTATGGCCTCACTTATTACAAAGAGCTTCATTGCCAGGGGCGGCTGGATGGGAAGAGTAACACAGGGACACCTTTTAATTGTCAAAATAAATGTTGGACTTTAACATTAAAAGTCCAACATATGTGACGTTAAATATGCCTTAAGCCACCCTTGCCGCCCACATTCTCCACTAGAATTGTTACATGTGTCTGAAATCACATGCATGTCCAGCTTTCACATGTATTTACACACACAATGAAGAGGCTTTGGGATCTTTTGCTAGAGTCATAACATGCATCCGTTATGGCTAACCTGATCAAAAACACTCACCCACCCCACTCACACAGGAAACCAAAGACCACCACACCCAACCACAAATGAACAACCACACCCTAACCCTAACACCCCGACCTCTCTCAAAAACGAAGGAGCACAAGCGAATAACAGAGAGCCTGTGCAAACTGCTGACACCAAACCCTACATATATTAAGTAAAATAGAAACATTGTCACCCCATCCATCTCCCCATCCCGCCCACCTCTTTCCCGCTTTTCTTCCTAATGTCTCAACAAAAATGTTACATGGAAAAAATACGAAAGAGACATTGCACATACCTTTGTAAATCAAGAAAATCTTTAATAAAAATACTTTTAAAAAAACATGCATCCGTTTATGAATATGTGTTTGCCTTTAACCCTACACCCACAAGAAGTTATTACACAGGACTTCAGTTTCCAGTAGGAGGAAAGAGAAACATGGATGCTAGGTGGGAAGTCAACTTTTATTTTTTATTTTTTTAAAATAATTTTATTAAACACCTTTAGCAACACAAATTGTCATAGAATCAATTACATTTCCCCCTTTTTTATTCCCTCCCTCCCTCCTTCCCTCCCTCTCCCCCAGTCCGGAGACTTCCCTCAGCTCCCCTCTCTAATTTGTTTATACAGTCCAACAGGTTTACCTCTCCTATCAGCCAATCTCCCATTCCCACCACCCTTCTGAGTAATACCCCTCCCACCCTCTCACTAGATATAAGGGTCTGGTGACTTCTGTCTCAGTGTATCTGAAGAAGTGTGCATGCACACAAAAGCTCATACCAAGAAAAAACTTAGTTGGTCTCTAAGGTGCGACTGGAAGGATTTTTTAAATTTTCTTTATACATATTATTCTCTGCATGTTGGGGAAGTCAACTTTTAAATCTGTATTAAATTTGAATTAATTTGATGTTAACTTGTTGAAAACTTTGAAAAGCAATAAAAATTAATTGGACCAAAAAATGTGTAATCATTGGCAAGGAGGTGTTGAATAAGGCTGTAACCAAAGCGGCAGAAGACATTATAGAGACAAAGGGGGTTGCTGGTAAGTAACAACAGCTTTGCAGAAGGAAAAATTGGAGCACCAAGTCTGTCTAATAGATTTCCCAGAGTCCATTTCAGTCTCTGAACTTATATATTTGATCTATTAACAGACGTGGTTTACAAGAAGAAGAAAACAGTGCATAGTTGAAGCACACAGATAATATAGTCAACGTAGTTCTGATTATTTACATTAAGAAAAAACCAAATCCGTATTAACTGTATTCATAACCATATGACAAAAATCATTTTTTTAAAAAAAAATTCTTCCTTTTTGATCCTGACTTCTTAGGTCTTCTGGACCATCATCACTTTGTGGACTGAGGTGAATATCAGGGGTGACATGCCATGGGATTTCTGGGTACGAGAAAGCTTGATTGCAAGCTTCTGGCATTTAAAAAAGAAAAAGAAAATAAAGCATACACATACGGAAAACAGAAGACATAGGTTTAATGTAGCCAACCTTCAATATTACAGTCGTACCTTGGAAGTTGAATGGAATCCGCTCCGGAAGTACATTTGACTTACAAAACGTTCTGATTCCTGCAGCCAATCGGAAGCTGCGGATGTTCAGCTTCCAAAAAACGTTCAAAAAGTGGAACACTCACTTCCGGGTTTTGATTGTTCGGGAGCCAAGGCATTTGAGATCCAAGGTACGACTGTAATACCTAAACCAGTTGTTTGCAAACCGCATGGTGACTGACCGTGTAGCAAGAGCTGTGATGCCATGAGAAAATAATTAGATATTCCCTAGTGCCCAAGTTATGTACCCCAAGAGATTACCTACTGCATCTACTCCTGATTCACTTTTTTCTTTCCAATTATCCTCTCCTGGAGACAGATAGCTCTGACACATCTCTACATTGGATGTGATTGGATCAATCACTCCAGATGCACAGATGCAGCAGCTTTTCCTGCCTGAGAAAGCACACCCAGATTAGTGACTCATACAGAAATTCAGAGGTAGGTCCTTCTAAAGGCAAACAGCTCTTGCACATCTGGAGAGGTGCTGCAGCACAATGGGTGGAGCACATGCTTTACATGTAAAAAGGTCCTAGGTTCAATCCCCAGTGGCATCTCCAGGTAGTGGTAGGAATGCCCCACCTGAAACTACTGCTGCCTGTCAGTGTGGACAGTACAGAACTAGATGGACCAATGTTATGATTCAACATAAGAAAACTTTCTGTGGACCCAAGTGTAAATTGAAACATGCTTCCAATTTCAAAATACAGAAAATAAGAAAGGTTCCTCAACCCTCAGAAGTCTGGGAAACAAGCACAACACACTAACAGAGTAACATTCATGGTTTCATTGTTCAAATTAGCCCAATACACTTGCTCCCCAAAATATCAGCCACCCACTATAGTTTCTAAATGTCCCAGTGGCTTGGACCCTTACATAAGTTAATTTAAGAATATTGACGGAGGGAAAGTTTATAATCCCTTCCTTACCCCTGCAATCTCCTGCACCCCTGAAACGCCTCTCTGGAGAGTTTGGGGCTCTTCTGAACAAGTGCAACCCCTGGAGAGGCTTTTTAGAGGCCGTTGGAGGCTGCCAGCTGGGTGTTGGTGGTGGATAACTTTCCTTCCATAAACTTCCTCAAGTTAACCATTCCTAAACTCAGTAAGTTATCTCCAAGAATTCCTCCGCTTGTGTCTTTATGTGTGTGACAAAGTGTTCTAGGAGTGTTCCAAAATCCAATTTTGTGTGAGAGGATTCTGCTTGTGCAGCAGGCTTTGCCGTCTTTTCCTCCCTCCTGCACACCTCCAAACCTGTTTCAGAGTGTCCCCCAACCCTCTGGAGCAAATTTTTATGGTGCACAGAGGGCTGTAGGAAGGTGAAGATCCCTTGTATGCATAGAAGTCTATTCTGTTCCTGCATAGAGAGAATTGGATACAGCCCCTGAATGATAACTTACTTCTGAGAAATAAGTCCAAATCTGGAGAGATCTGTGACATCTTATCTTCTAACACTTCTGAAATTCTCCAGTCTCTTATGATATATCTATCATTGTTTTGACAGCGCTAGCAGACAGAACAAAGAGCTCAGTGTCCTCATTGTCGGTAAGCTTACCCTCTAAAGCTCTATTTTGTTTTGGTTGTGGGAACCCAAAGCCACAGAGCTGATCAGCGGTCTCCTCAGGCGCTTGCAGAGCCAGGCAGAGGCCCGGGCCAGGTAGATAATGTGCCCCCCCCTTTTTTTTTACCCTGGGGATCTCCGATAAGTGTTATAATTTTAAATACATTTTACAATAAATACATTATTCATTTTAAAATGTATTATACAATTTTTAATAGTTCAAAAATGTATTTAAAAATCTATTTTTAAGTAGACAACTTTGACTATTATTTATTATCTTCTTATTCTACTCTTAAAAAAGATGCATGCTTGTGAGAAAGCCACTATTGCTCGTAAGCCACTATTTCTTTAAAAAACATGGTTTCCACCAAATTTTATCCTCATTGAGCTATATGTACTCCTTGGGTGTAAGTAATATTCCTGGCCTAGTCAACAAAATTTCAAAGAAAAACTCACCAACTTTTAACAGCATTAAAAACATAGCCCACCATCAGAAACACTTGACTTGACTAAGACCTTGCTTGCTTACCGAGGGCGTATTCACAATCCCTCACCTATCCAACATAATCAGAGGGCGCTATTAGCAGGTTGAAACGCGCCACCCTCCCGCCCTTCGCATTTTCTGGTGTCCCCCCCCCCCCGATTTTTTACATTCACCTCAGGTGAGCGATTGTGAATATGCTGACCGAGGCCCACTTTGGAATCGGAGGCCCGGGCCAAGTGGCCCATATGGCCCACCCTCTGTCTGGGCCTGGGTCTCCTAGTGCTACTTTCTGGTAGTGACACTGCAGGTAGAAGTCAAGTACTGTCAACTCCCAACTCCTTGAGTTGCTCCAGAAGAGCACCATGATCAATGATGTCAAAAGGAGAACTGACGACATTGCATTCTCTAGCCACTTTCTCCATTCCATGCACAATTTAAATTTCTATCACGTTGTCTATTACTTTTTTCTAAACTAAAAAGTCAAAAATGCTGCAACCTTTCCTTGTAGGAGGGTTGCTTCATCCTGTTGATCATTTTGATTGCCCTTTCCTGAACCTTTTCCAGCTCTACAATATCCTTTTTGAGGCGAGACAACTAGAACCGTACACAGTATTCCTAATAGATTTGTGTAGGGTATATACTATACACAGTACACCATAGATTTGCATAACAACAATATGATACCAGCAGTTTTTATATGCATGTTTTAAATGAAAATCGCAGCTGTTGGTAAGTCTGTTCAGTCTTGATACCATGAGTTGCAAGTAGGGAATCCTAACAAAAATCCCTTCTCCAAAGCTGTAAAGCTCCAAAGGCCGCATTGGCTGTTTTTATTGCAAACAGCAGCTAAGGAGAGATCTTCCTCAAGAATGTGATAGGGAGAGAAATAGTCCTCCTCCCCATTCTTCTTTAATATATATATATATATATATTTATTTATTTATTGGGTTTTCACACACAAAATAAACATAAAAGACAAACATAACACAATACACAAAAAATACAAAAACAAAATACATTACAACACACTCACTCTACTATTATATTCCCCATCTACGTTCTTTATCATTTTGGTTGGACTTCCTCCTGTCTTCCCCTCTAAGTTCCCAATGTATAATTTTGGCTTCTTTAGCAATTTCCTTTCGTTACTTTCTAACACATTCATTTTCTAATCTTATTGTTATGTCTTATCCTATTTCTTATACTTTCTCCCTGCTTATTTAACTTATATGCAGAATTCATCATGCGAAAGGCTGGACTGGATGAAGCCCAAACCGGAATTAAGATTGCCGGAAGAAATATCAACAACCTCAGATATGCTGATGATACAACCTTGATGGCAGAAAGTGAGGAGGAATTAAAGAACCTTTTAATGAGGGTGAAAGAGGAGAGCGCAAAATATGGTCTGAAGCTCAACATCAAAAAAACTAAGATCATGGCCACTGGTCCCATCACCTCCTGGCAAATAGAAGGGGAAGAAATGGAGGCAGTGAGAGATTTCACTTTCTTGGGTTCCATGATCACTGCAGATGGTGACAGCAGTCACGAAATTAGAAGGCGCCTGCTTCTTGGGAGAAAAGCAATGACAAACCTAGACAGCATCTTAAAAAGCAAAGACATCACCTTGCCAACAAAGGTCCGTATAGTTAAAGCTATGGTTTTCCCAGTAGTAATGTACGGAAGTGAGAGCTGGACCATAAAGAAGGCTGATCGCCGAAGAATTGATGCTTTTGAATTATGGTGCTGGAGGAGACTCTTGAGAGTCCCATGGACTGCAAGAAGATCAAACCTATCCATTCTTAAAGAAATCAGCCCTGAGTGCTCACTAGAAGGACAGATCCTGAAGTTGAGGCTCCAGTACTTTGGCCACCTCA
Source organism: Darevskia mixta (assembly GCA_034641385.1). Classification (NCBI taxonomy): domain Eukaryota; kingdom Metazoa; phylum Chordata; class Lepidosauria; order Squamata; family Lacertidae; genus Darevskia; species Darevskia mixta. The sequence goes on from JAWWNH010000076.1 coordinate 757,335, forward strand.
TGAGAAGAGAAGACTCCCTAGAAAAGACCCTGATGTTGGGAAAGATTGAGGGCACAAGGAGAAGGGGACGACATAAGATGAGATGGTTGGACAGTGTTCTCGAAGCTACTAACATGAGTTTGGCCAAACTGCGAGAGGCAGTGAAGGATAGGCGTGCCTGGCGTGCTCTGGTCCATGGGGTCACGAAGAGTCGGACACGACTGAACGACTGAACAACAACAACAACATTTCTTATACTTAATCCCCGTTATCTTATCAAATTTACAACCTTATATCATTATACTATAATTATTCTTTGTTCTAATCTGTAAAATGTTATTCTTCTAGCATTATCTTAACTTTAAACATTACAATACTTTTTGAGATATTCTCTAAATTTCTTCCACTCTTTCTCCACCGCTTCTTCCCTCTGGTCGCGGAGCCTCGCAGTCAGCTCGGCAAGTTCCATATATTCCATCATCTTCATCTGCCATTCTTCCATCGTAGGTAAGTCCTTTGTCTTCCAATATTTTGCAATCAGAATCCTCGCTGCTGTAGTGGCATACATAAAGAACGTGTGATCTTCCTTTGGTAACTCCTGGTTGACCATTCCAAGCAAGAAGGCCTCTGGCTTCTTAATGAATGTATTTTTCAACACTCTTTTCAGTTCATTATATATCATTTCCCAGAAAGCCTTCAACCTTGGGCAGGTCCACCACATATGGTAAAAAGTTCCTTCGACACTCTCACACTTCCAACATTTGTTATCCTGCAGATGATAGATTTTCGCAAGTTTGACTGGGGTCAAATACCATCTATAAATCATTTTCATGATGTTCTCTCTTAGCAAATTACACGCAGTAAAGTTTATGCCTCTTCTCCACAGTCTTTCCCAGTCAGCCATCATAATGTTATGTCCTACATCCTTAGCCCAATCTATCATTGCAGATTTAACCAGTTCATCCTGTGTATGCCACTCCAGCAGCAGATTATACATTCTAGACAAAGTTTTAGATTTTGGTTCTAAAAGTTCCATTTCCAGTTTAAACTTTTCCATTTGAAAGCCAAGTTGCCTATCCAATTTAAAGGTCTCATTGACCTGATGATACTGTAACCAATCCTTCACTTCACCTTTCAATTGTTCATAGGGTTTCAACCTGACGCTTTCTCCTTCTTGTACTAAAATGTAACTATATTTTAACCATTTACTTTCCATGTTGACCTTTTTATGGGCCTTAGCTTCCAATGGAGATATCCATCTGGGTGTTTTCCTTTCTAACAGATCTTTATATTTCATCCAAACTCTATACAATGCTTTCCTAATTATATGATTTTTAAATCCTCTGTGGGCCTTGACTTTATCATACCACAAATATGCATGCAAACCAAAAACATTATCATGTCCTTTCAGGTCTAAAACATCTGTATTTTCCAACAGGAACCAATCTTTCATCCAGCAGAAAGCAGCGGCTTCAAAGTAAATATTCAAATCTGGCAGGGAAAAGCCCCCTCCTTTCTTATCATCTGTTAGTATCTTAAACTTAATTCTAGGTTTTTTCCCCTGCCAGACAAATCTCGATACATCCTTCTGCCACTTCTTGAAAGGTTCCAATTTATCTGCGATCGGTAGAGCCTGGAAAAGAAATAGCAATTTAGGCAGCACATTCATCTTAATCACAGCTATTCGGCCCAATAACGAAAGCTTTAAATTGTTCCAGATCTCTCTTAACTTCGTTCCAAACTTTTTCATAATTGTCCTTAAACAGATTCTGATTTTTTGATGTCATATTTACACCCAGATATTTAACCTTTTTAGCAAATTTTAGGCCCGTTTCTACCTCTATTTTCTCTTTCTCTTCCTGTGTTAGATTTCCCCCTAATACCTTAGTCTTGGCTTTATTCAGTTTAAAACCCGCCACCAGCCCGAAATCTTGCACTTGTTTCCAGTGCCTTAACTGCACTGGTTTCCGGTTCTTGCAGGGTCCAGGGGCGTAGCAAGGGGGGCAGGGGGGGCGGGCCGCCCCGGGCACCACCCAGCAGGGGGTGACAAAATCTGCTAAAAATAAAAAATAATTTTTTTTTTTTAAAGGCTATTTTCGGCACTGCCGGGGTGGTGCCGCAGGGGCGGCCAGCGAGGAGCGGTGTCACCCCCCTTCACTGGCCGCCCCTGCGGCTCCGCCCCGGCAGCGCAGCGCCGAAAATAGCCTCCTCCCCGTCGCTGGCTGGCTTGCGGCGCCGCGGCATGCAGGAGAGGGGCGGGCCAGCAGCCAGGGGGGCGTCACCCTCATGGCTCTGGTCCGCCCCTCTTCTGCATGCCAGAGCTCCGAGCCTGCGCCCAGGGAGCCCAGCTAGCGGCGGAAAAAACCGCTGAAAGGGGGCGAAAAAGGAAAACAAAGCAGGCGCTTTCAAGCGCCTGCTTTGTCTTCCTTTCCCCCGTTCAGCGGCTTTTTCCGCCGCTGGCTGGGCTCCCTGGGCGGAGACCCGGCATGCAGGAGAGGGGCGGGCCAGAGCCACGAGGGGGTGACGCCCCCTGGCTGCTGGCCCGCCCCTCTCCTGCATGCCGCTGCCCGCCCGGCACCCCCTTGGAGCAGCGGCGCTCGTGCCGGCGCTGCAAGGGGGTGCCGGCAGTGGCTTCAGGAGTCCCGAAGCCGCTGCCCGCCCGGCACCCGCTTGCAGCGCCGGCACGAGCGCCGCTGCTCCAAGGGGGTGCCGGCAGTGGCTTCAGGAGTCCCGAAGCCGCCGCCCGGCATCCCCGGGGGCGGGGCATCCCGCTGTACGGCGCCCCGCCCCCCGGGGGGTGCCTCTCGGCTTCCCGCCCCGGGTAGCCGAGAGGCACGGAACGCCCCTGGCAGGGTCAGAACCAAATCGTCTGCAAAGGCTTTAAGTTTGTACTCCTTGGCCCCCACACCCACCCCTTTTATCTCCTTGTTTCTCCTTATCATGTTCAGAAGAACCTCCAGGACTGTTATAAACAACAGGGGGGATAGCGGGCACCCTTGTCTTGTTCCTTTCTCAATTCTTATGTTCTCTGATACCATCCTCCCCATTCTTCATGGCTCTTAGTCTGAACAGGGTTTTCCCTTGATTGCTACTTGCATACCATTAAAAATACAAATCTTAGGGCATTATAGGAAATTGTCATCACATCTAATTTGGTTCTTCCATTATGATGATAAAAAAGAGGAAGAAAACAGTAATTGTGGGATTTCATCTCTTCTGTGCATGCACAATGCAAGGAATGGGGGGGGGGAAGACATGGAGAAACTGAAGGATACATGCAGTACAAAATATGTAAATAAAAATGGAGAATTCTGCATTATGCCCACATCCAGAATGCATTATGCCCACATCCTGGTACTGACCAGATCCAGGCCTGCTTATTTTCAGCAAGCTGGGTCCTGTGCCTCAGACCAGACCCTAAGCTACTAATGCTTTTACCTTGGTGATAGCTGGCTACTTGGGAGAGGTTCTTCTGAGTAGAAGCATGACTCCCCAGCTTTGGAATACCTCCCCAGAAAGACTTGCCTGGTGTCATCTTTGTGGTCTTTTTAGTGCCAGTTGATGACTTAAAATATATATATATATATCCCCCAGTCTCTCAAAAAACCTTGCAATTTTAACAAGTACGTATTTGATTTTACTGCTTTTTATTCACTAATAATGATCTGTATATGTTTGAATTATCAATACCTCTCCTACTTCTGTGTTGCAAATAAAGATTTTCTGATATTATGGGTATTTTAACTGCCATTATTTTACTATAAATACAGCAAGTAAAGAAAAAGATAAATATTTGGGTTTTGTGTAATAGATTGCCATGGCTACCTGCCGTTTTTGACACTAAATTAAAGGGACTGGATTTCATAACTGAGCCAAATTTCGAGTACGTCACCCTTGTCTTGGCCTTTATTGATAGGACTCTCTGTGGTTGGGACCTTGCCCCAGTTTACAAAGCAGTCTTGAGCAGAAAGAATATATTGATCTGGTATCACATGGATAGTGAAGGGACAGCAGGAGGAAAGAAACCTGAGCAATGGAGCTTTCTCTTTCCAATTGCACCATGGGCTAAGATGCATGTGGTGTGAGTGACAGCAGAATAAAGCCTAGGGGAAAAGCACCATTTCTAAAAGGCGGGGATCCTTGGGGTCGCTGCCGCTGCGCAGGTGGGAAGGTGGAGGGGCTGCTTACAGGGGCGTAGCCAGGATCAAAACTAGGGGGGGGCAAGCCATGGTCGTTCAGGTTGTGACATTTCAGCACGGAAAAGGTGGATAAAAATCAATGATTTTTTTTAATCGGATTTTTTTTATTTCAATTGGATTTTTAAAATAAAATGCTTTTGCAGGAGAAATCTTTCTAAATATAGTCTTCTATTTAAGCTACATTGTAGTCCAAAGGCTATTCATCAGGAAATAAGGGTTTGTTTTAAGTTTATCAAGTGTGCTAAAACTCAGTCTAAGTTTTTTTAAAATGTTTAACCACATCAATTAACAAACATGGATACATATGCTATCATGTTATTGTTATAGTTAAATAAATTGTTTAAATGGTTATCAAGGAAATGATTATTTTTCTCCTTCTAATAAAGTAGAGCAGAAAAGTTGTCCAAATATAAACAGTCAACTTATTTAACCTCACCATAATTTCATAATTATCTGTCTATGTATTTCTAGTAGTAAAACCAAATCAGTAATTTTTGAACTGTAAGAACTACTCTGAGAATTTATTATTCCAAAAATGAAACCTTCATATGGTTGTAAATATTAAGATTATACCAGCAAGAATGAGTCTTTCTGTAAAATAAAATTTAAATCAAGTCTTACTGACTAGTTATTTAAATCAAGCCTTACTGACTAGTGATTTAAATCATGATTTAAATCAAATCCACCCTGATTTACACTTTATTTATTTCAGTGAAACTGCAGTATATTCCAAAGGCAGGGACAATCAACCCACCAAAACTTAAAACGTTGCACTTGCAGGCATCCCCAAACTGCGGCCCTCCAGATGTTTTGGCCTACAACTCCCATGATCCCTAGCTAACAGGACCAGTGGTCAGGGATGATTTGAATTATAGTCCAAAACATCTGGAAGGCCGAAGTTTGGGGAAGCCTGCGTTAAAAGTCTTAAGACAAAAATTAATTAAATTAAAGAAATGAAAACCTAAAAAGCCTGGATTAATGAAATGTAAGCAGAAATAGTACTCCCCGTTCTCCAAATCCACCCCATGATATCAAATAGCACAATTCATATGGACCCTTGTTGACAAGAACCAGAAATAAATTTTATTAAATGCAGTATACAGAGGAAAGGCTGATCTTTATTGAACTGTTGCAATGGGATGCTCCCCCCCCCCAAGTATAATAAACAAAAATCTGCCCTTATTCCCTTATGGGGTACACAAGAGCCCTTTTAAAGTCCTTTGTAGGTTCCCCATAGGTAGGAGGAAATAAGAGAGGCAAACTGGAAAATACTGAGAAGCAAAGCAGCTTTATCCTATACAGACTTTTGAAATTTCCCCCCTTGGAGTCCAGCCCACCCCCAGATAAATCATCCTACTACATCACAACTTGGGAGGGTCAGAGGAGGTAACTTGAGAATTTTCCACACCTGGTCATCCCCCCTCGACCCCTCCCAGACCCACATTTCCTGCCCTGGCAGGGCAAATGCAAGGCTAATTCAAGACTGTCCTGAAATGGGCCATCTGGTACCTGGTCAGCTAGGAGTCAAAATGGTGTGAGGCCTGTCTTTCTGTGCTGTTTTCAGACATTCTGGGTTCAGTCACCCCTCTCTGTTCATGTCTCAAATAGTGTACTGGGGTGCTTTGAAAGGAGGCCCCCCCCGAAATTCTTATAACAAGCTCAATACCAATCTGAGCATCCTTGACCCTGCCCCATGTCTCCTCTTGCCCTCCACCAAAAACCCATCAAGTGAAACAAAAGAGATATTTACATTTCCCTGTTTCCCAGCCAAGTTAATCACACCCCTTTGTTAATCACATCTGGGTTTTGTTATCTCTGGAATAGCTTACCTGTTTGGTATCCTGGTAACATGATGCCATGAATTATTTTAACACCTTAAACAATGGTAAGATTCCCCCACCCACCCCCCTCTTTGCAGAAAAACACTTGGGTCAGCTTGGAAGTAAAAATAGTTGGGAGTAAAAATAGTTTTCAGTGGCCTTATTTGTATGGCACACTTATGAATATATATAAAATTCTTATTACACAAGGGGGTGAGGGACCTAGAACAACACCTTAAAATTCTTAAAACACCACAATGGAGAAAATACACAGCACTGCAGGCAAATGCCTGATATGTTTATAAAGGACAATGTGCCCACACACAGGCAGCAAGCCAAACACATCCGCTTTCTCATCGGCAGAATTATGAATAACAAACCCCCAACACACACACACACACACACACACACACACGGAAAGGGCGGGGGGGGGCAAGAAAATTGAACCACAATAAGAGGGGGGGGGGAAATCCAGCAAACACTCAAACTAACCTTAGGTTTTAGGAGATCACTGAGCCAGCCCAGCCCTGCCCTGCCCTGCCCTGCCCTGCCCTGCCCTCTCAGCCATGATCTGCCTGCCCATTGGCCTGTCTGTGCCTCAGCGATAGGAGGGAGGGAGGAGGGAGGATGAAGTGAGGGAGAGCGGGGGAAATAGGGGGGAAATGCTTTAAACGGACGCTGAATGCTTTAAACGGACGCTGCTCATTTTTGCTTCTGGGAGGGGCAGCTCCCTTCTAGGGGGGGCAATTGCCCCCCTCTGCCCCCCCTGGCTACGCCCATGGCTGCTTACCGGGCTTTGGAAGAAGGCGCGGTGGGTTCTCGGAGTTACTTTTGTGTAGCTGTAGCAGAGGCCATGTTGCTTGCACCCCCCCTCCCACCCAGGGGCGTTCCGTGCCTCTTGGCTACCCGGGGCGGGAAGCCAAGAGGCACCCCCCCCCCGGGGGCGGGGGCGTCGCGAACGCTGCTGTTGTTAAAAAAAGAGATTTTTTGGTTTGGATTTCTGTGTGGTGGGTGGCTGGGGGGGGTCAGGGAGGTGCTGAGAAGGGGTTTGCAAGAATCTGGAAGCTTGTGTGTTTTTTTCTGCATTTTTATGGTTTTTGGTGACCATTGGGCCACTCTGCTGTTGTTAAAAAAAGAGATTTTTTGCTTTGGATTTCTGTGTGGTGCTCATGGCAGCACAGCTCCTACCTTCGCAAACCCCAAAAAAAGAAATCAGTGCTTCACATCCAAAAACAGCAGTGTCACCCAATGGTTGCAGAGCAACTCCAACTGGCAAAAAATTCCAAAAAAGCACCAAACCTCCCAGAACCTTCCCACCCCCTACTGCTAGACTCCCAAGCAACCCACCCCCCCAAAAGAAAACCAAAAAAATGTTTTAAAGTGTAACTTACCAAAAGGCTGCAGTTTTTTATACAGGGTACGTACAGCACAGTCCCCCAAAGTCTGCAGACCAACTGCAAAGAAATCCAAGAAAACACATCAAACCTTCAAAAACAATTCCCTGACCCCACCACACAGAAATCCAAACCCAGAAATCTTTTTTTTAACAACAGCAGCGTGGCCCAATGGTCACCAAAAACCATAAAAATGCAGAAAAAAACACACAAGCTTCCAGATTCTTGCAAACCCCTTCTCAGCACCTCCCTGACCCCCCCAGCCACCCACCACACAGAAATCCAAACCCAGAAATCTTTTTTTTAACAACAGCAGCGTGGCCCAATGGTCACCAAAAACCATAAAAATGCAGAAAAAAACACACAAGCTTCCAGATTCTTGCAAACCCCTTCTCAGCACCTCCCTGACCCCCCCCAGCCACCCACCACACAGAAATCCAAACCCAGAAATCTTTTTTTTAACAACAGCAGCGTGGCCCAATGGTCACCAAAAACCATAAAAATGCAGAAAAAATTCCCTGACCCCCCCCAGCCACCCACCACACAGAAATTCAAACCCAGAAATCTTTTTTTTAACAACAGCAGAGTGGCCCAATGGTCACCAAAAACCATAAAAATGCAGAAAAAATTCCCTGACCCCCCCAGCCACCCACCACACAGAAATTCAAACCCAGAAATCTTTTTTTTAACAACAGCAGCGTGGCCCAATGGTCACCAAAAACCATAAAAATGCAGAAAAAATTCCCTGACCCCCCCAGCCACCCACCACACAGAAATTCAAACCCAGAAATCTTTTTTTTAACAACAGCAGCGTGGCCCAATGGTCACCAAAAACCATAAAAATGCAGAAAAAATTCCCTGACCCCCCCAGCCACCCACCACACAGAAATTCAAACCCAGAAATCTTTTTTTTAACAACAGCAGTGTGCCCCAATGGTCACCAAAAACCATAAAAATGCAGAAAAAATTCCCTGACCCCGCCAGCCACCCACCACACAGAAATTCAAACCCAGAAATATTTTTTTTAACAACAGCAGTGTGCCCCAATGGTCACCAAAAACCATAAAAATGCAGAAAAAATTCCCTGACCCCGCCAGCCACCCACCACACAGAAATTCAAACCCAGAAATCTTTTTTTAACAACTGCAGCGTGGCCCAATGGTCACCAAAAACCATAAAAATGCAGAAAAAATTCCCTGACCCCCCCAGCCACCCACCACACAGAAATTCAAACCAAAACATCTTTTTTTAACAACAGCAGCGTGGCCCAATGGTCACCAAAAACCATAAAAATGCAGAAAAAAACACACAAGCTTCCAGATTCTTGCAAACCCCTTCTCAGCACCTCCCTGACCCCCCCAGCCACCCACCACACAGAAATTCAAGCCCAGAAATCTTTTTTTAACAACTGCAGCGTGGCCCAATGGTCACCAAAAACCATAAAAATGCAGAAAAAATTCCCTGACCCCCCCAGCCACCCACCACACAGAAATTCAAACCCAGAAATCTTTTTTTTAACAACAGCAGCGTGGCCCAATGGTCACCAAAAACCATAAAAATGCAGAAAAAATTCCCTGACCCCCCCAGCCACCCACCACACAGAAATTCAAACCCAGAAATCTTTTTTTTTAACAACAGCAGCGTGGCCCAATGGTCACCAAAAACCATAAAAATGCAGAAAAAATTCCCTGACCCCGCCAGCCACCCACCACACAGAAATTCAAACCCAGAAATCTTTTTTTAACAACTGCAGCGTGGCCCAATGGTCACCAAAAACCATAAAAATGCAGAAAAAAACACACAAGCTTCCAGATTCTTGCAAACCCCTTCTCAGCACCTCCCTGACCCCCCCAGCCACCCACCACACAGAAATACAAGCCCAGAAATCTTTTTTTAACAACTGCAGCGTGGCCCAATGGTCACCAAAAACCATAAAAATGCAGAAAAAATTCCCTGACCCCGCCAGCCACCCACCACACAGAAATTCAAACCCAGAAATCTTTTTTTTAACAACAGCAGCGTGGTCCAATGGTCACCAAAAACCATAAAAATGCAGAAAAAATTCCCTGACCCCGCCAGCCACCCACCACACAGAAATTCAAGCCCAGAAATCTTTTTTTAACAACTGCAGCGTGGCCCAATGGTCACCAAAAACCATAAAAATGCAGAAAAAATTCCCTGACCCCCCCAGCCACCCACCACACAGAAATTCAAACCAAAACATCTTTTTTTAACAACAGCAGCGTGGCCCAATGGTCACCAAAAACCATAAAAATGCAGAAAAAAACACACAAGCTTCCAGATTCTTGCAAACCCCTTCTCAGCACCTCCCTGACCCCCCCAGCCACCCACCACACAGAAATTCAAGCCCAGAAATCTTTTTTTAACAACTGCAGCGTGGCCCAATGGTCACCAAAAACCATAAAAATGCCAAAAAAAACACAGAAGCTTCCAGATTCTTGCAAACCCCTTCTCAGCACCTCCCTGACCCCCCCAGCCACCCACCACACAGAAATTCAAACCCAGAAATCTTTTTTTAACAACAGCAGCGTGGCCCAATGGTCACCAAAAACCATAAAAATGCAGAAAAAATTCCCTGACCCCCCCAGCCACCCACCACACAGAAATTCTTTTAACGGAACTGAAGTGAGACTTGAAAAAGAAATAAGAACAAGGAAATTAAATGGAGAGATTAGAATGTAAAGGAGTAAAATTTAAACAGAATGTGTGCTACACTGAGCCAAAATAAGACAAAACAAATACAATGTGGGAAATTGGAAGTGGTTTTATTGTTAGTGAAAGAGAGAGCTGGATTTGAACTGACGGCGGGCGCGCCAAACTTCCCTCCGTAGCCTAGCGAAGGCCCCTTTGCCCGGTTCCGGGCGACCACTTCCCGTGTCAAAGGAAAATTATTATATAGGATGTGTTTTGTCATGTGGGAGCATACAACAAAGTGATTACTCTGTCAGATGTAGTACAGTACAGAATTGTATTGTATCAGACTACTATCTTATTCAGTGTCATTAGTCTCTTGGGTTTGAGGAAGTTTGATGCTGTGCCAGGGTCAGAAACCAGACTGGCTTTGGTAAAAGAATCCCAGTCTGCAAACAATATCCTGAACTGCAAACAAGGTTTTTCCTAGTCTTTACCAAAATGAGAACTTGAAAGATGAACTTAGAATGAAAGTGGGATACCTACAATTTTAGCCTGTCATCAAGCCATTGCTTCTGAGGAAAATATTGACATTCTCGGTCTCCAATAGCTTGACCTCTGTAAGAATTGATATCTTGATTGTTCCAATCCTACAGAATGAATTGTGAATTGGTTTGAAATAAGAAATGGCCATTCAGTTAGTAGTTGGCAATATTCCTAGGTAAAGGCACTTGGCAGACCAGAATTTAAACTGCTGCTCTTATCTCAAAATAGTGACTCAGATTCTGAACCTGAGCCAAAAACACCACAGAATAGTCGTCGGAAAAAGAACCCCGTTTCTTCTGTTAAGAAGGATCGCTCTGCTAGAAAGAGGTAGGGATTGTATTTGTTTGCAGGCTAAGTAGCAGGGAATAATCTGGAAGATAATGTTTAAAATTCCTAGTTGTTACTTCAGGAAAATGTCTAGATTGGGTTGCAATGTTTATTTGATTAGCTAAATATGTTTGAAGATTTAAAAATGTGTCCTTTTGTGATTTTGTAATGAGGGATGGATAGTAAATGTTTTTTAAAATTAAAAATAATTACCGCCAGGAGGTAATTAAAATTAAAAATAATTACCGCCAGGAGGAAGGGGGAAGGTATGGGTGCATTTATAATCAACAGGACCATGAATCTCACTGTCTCCAGTGGATTTAGAGTGGGTTCATAGAGTCCTGAGCAGGTGAAACTCCAAGAGACAGTTTGACCGCTACAGGCTCAAGGACAGTCTTCAAAGCCATTGGGAATATCTGGAATACAAAATATAATGATTCCACGAATAAAATCTTCTGATTAATTAGCCCTGCCATGCTCAGAAGAGCCGTTCAAGTATATGTAACTGCTCTGAAGTTCAGCTGATAGGTTGCTAACTTCATTTCATTACTTCAATGCATTTAAAGATACAATTCGCCTCGTCGCCCGGCGGCTGCTCCACATTGGCGGCTCCCGAGGGAGACGGGGAGGCAGGTGGCGCTGCTGCCGGCCCTTTGGTGGTGGCGTCCGAAGAAGGCGAGGCACAACCCCCTCCCCAGCTCCTCAAGCGCGCCTTCCCCCCCTCCTGGCCCCGCGGCCTGAGGCGAAGCAGCCGCCGCCGCCGCATCAGCAGCAGCAGAGAAGGCGCTGAACCCCCCGTCGCCTCGCCTGGCTGGGAGGCGGAGCGAGCAGGAGGCCTTCTCGAGGCCAGGAGCAGCGCCGGCGGGGGAAGAGGCAGGCATAGCCGTCGCCGCCGGCCTCCTTCCCTCTCTCTCTCTCTCTCTCTCTCTCTCTCTCTCCCTCCATCCATCCACCCCTCCTCCGGCCGGCCGGCCCTCGCTCGGCACAGGCAAGATGGCGGCCGCCCTGCCGGCCTAAGTCTCTGCGCCGTCCAATCCCTGCGTGTCTAAAGTGCATGCGCAGTGGCAAAAAACCACTGACACACGGACGCACGCAGGGACACTTGGAGATTATTATATAGGATTGTGGAAGGAGGTGAAGAAAGACTTAGAAAGATGGGGGTCTCTGAACCTCTGAACCATGATGGGCCGGATTGCGACAATAAAAATGTCTGTACTTCCAAAATTACTGTACCTCTTCCAGATGCTACCAATTGTGAATAAAAAGGAAAATTTTGAAGGGTGGAGGAAGGATTTAAGTAAATTTATCTGGGGAAAGAAGAGACCCAGAATCCAGTACAAACTATTAACAGATACGAAGGAAAGAGGAGGATGGGGGGTACCTGATTTAAGGCTATATTATGCCGCGGCTGGGATCTGCTGGTTAAAAGAATGGATTATGCTGGAAGATAAGGAGTTGTTAGAATTGGAAGATAAGGTGGTTTTTTCCTCTCAACTTTTAGTTTCACTTTTGGTCGATTGCAATGCATTTTCAAAATAATTGGTTTATGTTTTGTCTAACAGATTTCAGCCTCATTTACACCTCCCCTCCGCCAAATTGCTTTTAGTTGAAAAACAATTTAATTCAGAATGTAGGTCCATGCATTTTTAATTAAAGCCTTTATTTTAAATCTTTTTTTAAAAAAAATCTTGCAGGATTTTATCCTTCAATGTTATAGTTCCTTAAAAAAAAATAACATGCAGACTGTAGCATGCACATGCTAGTTTAACTTTTACAGTACTGAACCTGTTAAGAGCACTGCTTTATATTGGTAAAGTCTTTTTTTCTGTAATTTTGGTCTGTCTTTTTCTTTTTTCTTTTTTTTTCTTTTTGTGTATATGAATTATTGAGATTGTATGATGTGTTACTTTGTATTTTAATAAGATATCAATAAAGTATTTAAAAAAAATTAAAAGAATATATTGGTAAAGATTTATATGGCGTCCAACTTGTATGTATATTTTTAATGATTGTATTTTTGTAATGGTTGGAACAATACAGTTTTGTCTACCTTAAAGGCCTTTTTCCACCAGCTGGCCTAGGGGGCGGGGGCCCAAGCCCTCACACTCTCAGCTATAAAAATGACTCCCTAGTGCTTAGAGAGTGGGGCTGGAAAATGTCCTAAGCTGTCGATGGCATTTCAATTTTTTTTTTCCTTTTTGCGTTGTTGTGGGGTAGCTGGGTGGGGGGGGGTATTTCGTTGGGGATTAATTTTAGTATAATTGTTATGTCTTTGTTTTTTATTTTATTGATTCAGTACGCATACACGCACGCACGTCCTGTACAAGATGGCAAACCACAAGTACTTCTCTACAGGCTGAGGGCGACGCGTTGGCAAACCACGTCTTCCGATAATAAGAAGGTCATTGTATAAAATCTGGGTAAAGTTCAGGTGGTATTTTGAACCGAAAACCATATGGTGGATTTCTCCCCTAGAAATAGTAGCGGTAAAAAGAAAGAAAAAAGAAAAAGACAGACCAAAGACAGACTTGATTCGATCAAGGGAACCCTCATATCGCTTATAAATAAATTAAAGAGAAAAGGGGCGAGGATACACCCTTGGCGGACACCTCTGTTAATGGCTATTGGATTTGTGAGGTCACCGGCTGGAGTGATTCTCACCCTGGCAGTAGTCCCTTCATGCAGTTGAATAATCAGCCACAAGAGTCTTCTGTCTACTCCCCATCGGGCTAGTTTTTCCCAGAGTAATCCCCTGGGTATGCTGTCGAAAGCGGCCTTAAGATCGATAAATGCCGCACAAAGTTGGCCTCTTTTTGGGGTGGAGTATTTCCGGGCAAGCTGGTGTAAGACTAAAACATGTTCAGTAGTTGACTGGTTCGGTCTAAAACCAGTCTGTTCAGGGCCGATCAGATTGTTATCATCGGCCCATTTGGTAAGCTTGGTTAGTAAAAAACGTGCGTATAGTTTCCCAATTATTGACAATAAACTGATGCCCCTGTAGTTCCCAGGGTCATCTGGTGGACCCTTTTTATAAATTGGGATAATGATTGCGTCCTTCCATATTTTTGGTACCTTCCCGCTGTTATTTATCTCATCGAAAATGGCAGCAAGAACTTTTGCTCACCAGTCCGCATGATATTTTATAGCTTCTGCCGGGATTAAGTCAGGACCGGGGGCTTTGCCAGGTTTAAGATTGGCAATGAGATGTTGAATTTCTTCAGGGTCGATGGGTGGCCAGCGAGGAAGATGGTCGCATAGACCATCTGGTGTTATGGTGCTGGAGGAGACTCTTGAGAGTCCCATGGACTGCAAGAAGATCAAACCTATCCATTCTTAAAGAAATCAGCCCTGAGTGCTCACTAGAAGGACAGATCCTGAAGTTGAGGCTCCAGTACTTTGGCCACCTCATGAGAAGAGAAGACTCCCTAGAAAAGACCCTGATGTTGGGAAAGATTGAGGGCACAAGGAGAAGGGGACGACAGAAGATGAGATGGTTGGACAGTGTTCTCGAAGCTACTAACATGAGTTTGGCCAAACTGCGAGAGGCAGTGAAGGATAGGCGTGCCTGGCGTGCTCTGGTCCATGGGGTCACGAAGAGTCGGACACGACTGAACGACTGAACAACAACAACAACCGCATGATATTTTATAGCTTCTGCCGGGATTAAGTCAGGACCGGGGGCTTTGCCAGGTTTAAGATTGGCAATGAGATGTTGAATTTCTTCAGGGTCGATGGGTGGCCAGCGAGGAAGATGGTCGCATAGACCATCTGGTATATGGGTGTTGCAATCTGGTGGGGAAAAATACTTCTTTAAAAAGGATTCCCAGACTGGGGCAGAAATTACCGTTAGGGGGTAACTTTTGGTTTTTTGGTTAACCAGCTGCCAGAATTCCCGGGAATTACGTGCACTGGAAGCAGTTATAAGTGCTTGCCAGCGACCCTGCTGCCATTCCTGTTTAGCCATTTTTTGTACTTGTTTATACGCAGATTTTTCTTGGTAATACTCTTTGGGGGGTGCAAGTGCCCCGGAGGCCCTATAATCTTTGTAGATGGTACGAAGAGATTGTCTGGCTTGTTTACAATTAAGGTTAAACCATGGTGCTCCTGTTTTGAAGTGAGGTCGATTTATAAGGTGGACTGGAACCGTAAAAAAGGAGGTAAGTTTCTCCTGCAGTTTAGCAAATAGGCTAATAGGTTGGACATTTCCGTTTATGGCTATACCAGAAACTGAGTATGTTTGTCTTATCTCCTGTTGGAAAAATTTGGAGTATTTTTGGGCCTGTATGGCAGACCACTTTGTGCCCTTTACTTGTAGTGCTGCTACCTCTTTCTGGCAGAGCGATCCTTCTTCACAGAACAAGCGCGCGGCTTCATCCTCCGGCGCTTGAGGAATGCATTAAAAACCAAATTAATTGGTTTTTAATGCATTCCTATGGGAAATCGCCTTTCGACTTATGAATTTTTCGACTTACGAATGTGCATTCGTAACGCATTAAATTCGTAAGTCGAGGACCCACTGTAGCACTATATGAAGTGCCCTGCTGGGCGAAACAAAATTTCCAGAGTGGTAGGATAAGAGTTGCTGCTCCTAGCAGTCTTCTGGCTTTCATTAGCTGCGTAACAACAGCAACAGCAAGATGCCTGGCCACAAGCATCTTTCCTCTGGTACAGCAAGGTGGGGCCCTAACGGACCACAGCTAGGAAAGACTAGCTGTCTCCTCGTGACTTCCAGGGAGAAAGATGACAGACTAGACTTCTCTGATCGACAGAGATAATTATGTGCTGATTAATGATAGCAAAGCCAAAAAAATTGAATTTCACATTTTCTTTAGGAAAACAAAGAGAACAGGGGATTAACCCCCGATGCTCTGGAAAGGCTACAAAACAAAATCATGTATAAATTGTGCCTAAGAAAGGTTGTAAACGGCTGAGGGGTGTAGGTTGGTCCTGCTGCTAGTACTCTTCTGGCTTTTAATAGCCGCAAAAGTGCAACAACAACAACAACAAAAGCAGTAACAACAACTGCAACAGCAACAACAGCAACAACTGAAGCTCTGTCCATCATGGAGATCTTTTGGGGAGCAGAGGGTTGTTTAAAAGATAGGGAATATAGAATGCAAAATGGCTGACAATTCAGACTGTCTGCTCTGGTCCAGTCCTGTACTGACAGTACCTTCCCAGAGTATGATATTGTGATGTTTCCTGCATCTCAGCCATTCAAACAGTGGCTTGAGTTGGGAGGCACCAGTCGCAGATAAAATGCCTTTGCCAGTGTGAGTGGAGGGGAGTTGGCGCCCTCAGCTTTTTGCTTCAAACCTTTTGGGCTTGGGAGCTTTCAGTATGTTAAAAAGTCATTGTCCACCTAGTCATAGGAGGAGGGATGGAGGGAGTATTGAGGTTCTGCTTGCCCTCTGATGGTCAGATGGCTTTCTGTTGAGATTTAGACTTTCAACCCACTTTCCCACTTTCTAGAGGCAAGAGACCTATGCCTTAAAATAAATTAATGAGAAGACCAAGATTCTTGCTTTTGAGGAAAAACCAAAGCCCAGAAGCTGAGACCTCCAAGGTCACAAATTAGAACAAGTCTCAAACTATAAGTACCTAGGAATGGCGGTCCAGGCTTCAGGTTCCAACAAAATTCATATAAATTCCATCGGGAGTGTTGGGGAAAGATCTGCAAACTCTTTACAAGGTCTCAAATTCTTTACAAGGGTTTTTTTCATCCCCGCGGCCCTAAAACTATATAAGGCCAAAACATTGACACAGCTCCTTTGTGTATCCTTCTTAGGCCCACCATCCTCTTCCTTCTCTCCCCTTGAGAGTGCAATCTAAACTACTCAGAGCCCCCGACAAGTCCCCAGATGTGTTTCAAATGCATGGGTCATATTAGAAACTGGGATGATGAGAGTAGAGGCTTATATAAGCTTAACATCAATTTATAAGTGGCTGACGCTGAAATTGCCCCCCGAGGAATAGCTCCACTGATTCTATGCGACCGGTTCCAGTCTGGCTGGCAGACAGCAGTTCTGAATACCCTTCAGAAATTGGGCATTGCTAAATTTGGGCCTGGGTCAAGCAAGATCTGTGGTCAGGCAAAGAATCATGGACACAGAGAGACAACAGGACTGTGCAAGGGTTCCCGATTATAAAAATCATAGAAAACAGGAGATATGTAACCACTCCAGCAACACATCTCTCCTTCCTTACATCCAGAAATGCAAGAAAGGCTTTCACTCTTGCCAGAAGCTCGGCCCTGCCCTCACCGGGTCTGGAAGGCTCCTTTGGAAGAGTCCCGTATGCACAGAGACTTTGCACCTGCCCATTAGGGGAAATAGGAAGCCCCGAACATATATATTTTTAGATGCCCTCTTTACGCTGAGATTTGTAGAGAAACCATCGATCCTTTGCTGAAGAGGCTTGTTGAGCTTACAGACAAGTCCAAACTAAACTCGCTCCTCACAGGCAAAGATCATAAAATGACCTGGCTGGTAGCCAGATTCCGTGCCCAGATTTGTTAGCTCAGATCATCCTCTAGAATAAAATAGCTTTCTAGGGAAAAGCTGAAGCCCTTTTTGGGGCGCCTTAGGATCGGTTTTTATGGTAGTCCAGATCTCAGTCGTACGGATGTATGTATATTTTTCAATTTTAACCCATGAGCTATTGCAATCTATTTTAATTGTATATTTTATCTTTATGAATGCTGTCACTATTGTGTTATGCGAGCTGGTCTCTGACTGTAATATATATATATATATATTCTCTCCTCTTAGGCAAAGATCACAAGATGACCTGGATGGTCACCAGATTCTGCTCACAGATTTGCAGGCGCAGACCACCCCCTGAAACAAATTAGTTCACTAGGAAAACAGTTGAAGTCAGCCTCCATGGTGGCAGGGCCAATTTGTATGGTAGCCCAAAGTTTAAGTCTTTATGTGTATATCTCAGATTTTAATCTTTAAACTGATGTTGCACAATGTTTTAAATGTATTTTTTAATTCTTGTGAAAGCTGTCCCAGTTGTGTTTTTCAAGCTGGTCTTTGACCGTAATAAAATGATGTATGTATGTATGACATATTAGGATCGTCTGCCCCTGGAGGCTGATGTATCTAATGGGTTTCCAGGTAACTCTGATGTTTTTTTCCTGGCTGATATGACTGGCACTCCTATCAAAGCCCTGGCCAGCCTCTGGAACATCTGAATGGCTCAGACTTTTGACATGATCACTTCTGAGCATCCTCTCCCACTTGACTCCTTGGTATACTGCAGAACTTAGGGAAAGGAAACAAGTTGAAAGATGGCTCTGCGCAAGTGGAGGAAAGATCTGGCTGCATGCAACTGAACAGTGGTGTGGGCTCATCATTAAGCCGATATAGTGGTACTGAAGGCAGCAAAGAAGGCTTATTTTGCTCTCTCCTTTGCATCCTCACTATGTTGTCTGGCAGAGCTATTCCAGGTATTGTGGGGCCTCTTATAGTCTAACCCTTAAGAGTCGTTTGGAAGCAATCCCGCTTAATGGGGTTTTGAAGGTCTTGACTGTCTCAAGGCAAATTTAAAAAATGTAGTATAAACACCAACAATTGGGAAACAATTGCTTGTGAGTGCTCCAAATGGAGAACAGCCTTTCCCAAAGGTGTCATGGGCTTTGAAGACACACAAACTCAGGACGCAGGGGGGAAACGTGCTAAGAGGAAGGCACGCTTGGCAAATCCACACCGGGACCAACTCCCATCTGGAAACCAATGTCCCCACTGTGGAAGGATGTGTGGATCCAGAATTGGCCTCCCATAAACACGGTTTTAACAATGACACCTGTTATGTAATGAGTTATATTTCAATGCTGTAAGTAACTGTGAAGGCAATCCTACTCAGCTACAAGTGATCACCAGGAAGAAGAAAGAGTCTGACTCAAGGAGGTGGTGGAACATAATTAGTCTCCCCAAACACAGTCAGCCCCTTTTAATTAATTGTTTCCTAATGTGGAATGAATTAATATTGAATGAGAATGTTTTGATGGTTAGGGCTGTTAGTAGGAAACAGCTAACTAAAAGCTTCTTTAGCTCAGAGCTACCAGGAAATGATTAAATAAAGGGCCAGTAGCTGGGAGAAGTGGAACTACTGCTGAATGGGACTTCTGAGTAAACATATTCTAGGACATTGCCTATGAGGACAAACCTTGAATGCTTTAATTCTGCTTCCATCTGACTGTGGAAGAGAAATCCCTTGGCATCACTAATGGGCCTTGAGGGTAGAAGCAGCCCAAACTCAATCCCTGCATGAAGAGGGGACTTTTTGATGTTATGCTCAGCTACTGTATAAGTGATCACCAAAGAAGAAGAAAGAGTCTGACTCAAGGAGGTGGTGGAACCAACGGTAGCTCTGTGTAACCACTGTGACTTGTTTGCAAAGCATTTTGAGGATAAAACCACTTGCATCCACTGGGATCTTGACTCTGCTGTTATAGCAGATGAGTCTCATGCGTGTCCAGAGCACTGTCTAGTCCAGTTGTTTTGGATAATTTCCAGATAGTAAGGCTTGAGGATGTTGACAAGGTGTTTGTATTAGTCAGGGCAATGACTTGTGCTTCGGGCGCTTGCCCTTCTTGGCTGATAAAAACTAGCGGGGTGGTGGTGGTGGTGGTAATTGATTGGGCCAGGAAGAGTGTTCCTATTGCCATCTGAAATGCAGGACAGCATAGCATTCTGATCCAAGTTTCATTAAGAAAACATTATCCATAATATCAGCAGCAGGCAGCTGCAGCTGGCCAGTCAGAATGGAAAATCCTATTTAACAAAACCAATAAAAGAGAGCGGCAATACTATTTTCTTGTTTCCCTTGTTCAACTACAATTCCATAAAACAGTGGATTTGGAGGTTCTCATTAATAAAAAAATAAATAAAGGGTGTGAGGGGTGGGTGGGATCGATGTGCCTATGCTTCTTAATTCCACCCCTGGGCCTTTTCTATACTGAAAATAGTGTTAATTTGTTCCCCTTCCACTGCTGTAAATATTGCTCCCTTAGAAAATACAGTAAGTGATTTATTGGACTGGAACAAAATCCCTCTTGTGTCTCCAGGTGGTTTAGGGTTGCATGATCTATGTCTGGATTGGCCCACTTCATGCTATTGATTGCTCTATGAATGATATTAAGATGGATTTCTTAAGTCTGGTGGAATTACTTTTTCTTCTTTCGTGCAATTTTTACTTGCCATAGCAAACAAGACTTCGCCCATGTACCCATATAAAATAACTATTATCGTTCTTTTCCTCTGCATTTTTAAAGCATAAATATTATTGGTTTTCAGGCAACAATGACAGAATTTGCTGACATCAGAAAAATGCCAGCTCCAGCCCAACCTGAAGTAAACTGTACAGGGCATGTTGAGGGATGGGTAGCAAGGCTGTGCATATGCTTTGTCCTCCCCGGCAGTATAGATGGTGGGAGAGTAGCTAGAGGAAGCAGAGAAAAGCTCCAACCCGTGTTGTTGTTTTTCTCTTTCTAAAAAGTGCCAGTACTCACGAACACTTCCCTTGTTGCCCACCTGAGAGGGGCTGGATCTGTTCGAGCAAGTTCCAGCTGAGAAAAAACCCTGATTCTAACTTGCCTAAGGGGGGCCAAGTTGGCATGACTGCAGTGAATGAACAGATGCAAGAAGCAGCATCCATTGGCCATAAAGCACCAATGCCAGGGAATTTGAAGAGAGTCAGGGAAACTTAGTTGCCTGACAGCCTGAGTGAAACTAACTCTGCAGACATGCATATAGGACTGGGGAGTATGCTAGGAACTAAGAAATACAAAACGCAACTTTTTTTGTGCTTAGGAAATATGCGCAAAAATCAACTGTAGCTCCTCTGGTGAGTTTCCTGAATTAAAATCTCTTTCTGTCTCTTTTAAATTCTTTCCAAACCCATCTCCTATTGGGGAGTGAGCCTGGATCATTAATACGCCAGGTAATGAGAGGCCTTGGTGAGTACGTTAAAGGAAGATTGGGACTCTTCTCATCATATAACGATATCATATATCATTGGACAACATTGCTTTTCACCGGTATGAAATTCAATGTCCATAAAGACTTCAAGAACCACCTAATTAGAAACAGGTTATTTAAAGTCTGGAGCAAGTACAAAACGAGACTGGAGCCAATGACACCATGGTGGCTCTCACCTCTAGAAGCCCATGCCATGAAAAAAATTAAGCATGAATAAGGAATGGGCAGCATATAGAGATTTGATAATGGAAGATCAAGGTAAACTTAGAATAAGACCATATGAGGAAAGAAGGCATTATGTCTCCGACAGATGGCAATATGTCGGAAGTATCTTTAACTCGGATTCGGAAGTGAGGGCGGCGGAGGCGGCTGGTCTGTCTGCTTCTCTTTAGTCTTCAGAAGCGTCCACAGATAGTGACCCCTTTCTTATTCTCTTGCTTTTTGAATCTTGAAAAATACGTACATTAGAAACAAGTATCAATCTATTTTCTGAAATTTCAAACTGCTGCTGCCGCCGCCCAGCACTGACCTGCTGACAGCTTGAAAGGCCCTGCCCTGCCCCCCTTTACTTAGGTTGTGGGGGGGACCTGACAGGCTCAATAAAGGACTGCTGTTCGACAACTCTGAACTCCCCCCCCAAAAAATGGGTAGACCACTGCCAGCCCCTGCCATAGGATTTTATGCAGTGATCATTACAGACCGCATACATCATGCCTGTATACTTCTATCCCTGTACAATCAACAATTTTCCTCAATACAATGTCATCCTCTTTCTATTAATTTGGGGTCAGTCAAGCAAATCTTTCAAACATCACCACCACCACCATCTATTTGGGGTTTGTGTGACCCCAGTATTAGATTGGTAAAGCAGTTTCTACACATGTCAAAGAATTAAATAAAAGTAAAGGTAAAATTATCACACAATATCTTGATATGGAAAGCTACCGTATTTTCCGGCGTACAAGGCGACTGGGGGTATAAGACGACCCCCAGTTTTTCGAGTTAAAATATAGAGTTTGGTATATACTCAGGACCCAGGTGGCGCTGTGGGTTAAACCACAGATCCTAGGGCTTGCTGATCAGAAGGTCGGCGGTTCAAATCCCTGCGACGGGGTGAGCTCCCGTTGCTCGGTCCCAGCTCCTGCCCACCTAGCAGTTCGAAAGCACGTCAAAGTGCAAGTAGATAAATAGGAACCGCTCTGGTGGGAAGGTAAACGGCGTTTCCATGCGCTGCTCTGGTTCGCCAGAAGCTGTACCCCGGCTCTCGGCCAATAAAGCGAGATGAGCGCCGCAACCCCAGAGTCGGACACGACAGGACCCTTTTTATTTACCGGTAATAGTTTTTATTATTTAGCCTTTCAAATGGAATTCCCTGTAAAAATGCCCCCTCTGCCATTTTAGATAAAATACCGCTTGCTTACAGCTCCACTGGCTTAATTGCTCAGCATTCTCCTGTCTATTTCAGCAGTTTGCTACTTATCTAAATGACTCAGGGCTTTCTCAGGTTTCATCCCTTTTACAATCACATTAGCACTACGCAAATAGCCTTAGCCTCGTTCTTCTCTAGGTATCAAGTCTCTGAAAAACTCCTGTCAACTTCAGCTTAAGTCTTAGTTCAAGTTCTAACCCATAACCTTTTAGATAAAGACAAAAACTGGGTACTGAAACAAAAGTCCAGTTTTTCAGTGGCCCATAAAAGTATGCTTTCCGCAGAGTTTAAATAATAAGCGCAACAGAAAAACCTCAACATGACTAAAGCAGGCACCAGGAGTTAAAATAAACTTTACTAGCAGGCACTTAATTGCAAAAGGAAAGTAAGAACTCCCTGCTAGTTCTTTACAGAGACTCTGTTCACTGAACGCTAATTATTCTTTATTAGCTTCACTCCTGATTAAAACACAGCCTCCAGACCCGGCCTGCCTACCATTCCTTCCCACTGCAGGAGTGGCTCCCAGTTTGGGTTGAGCCTTGATAGAAAAAGCTAGAGAGAGGTGTGTGCCTGGGGTGGGGTGGGGTGGGGGTGGGGTGGGGGTGGGCTGCGTGTTGGACTTCTCGGCTTTGTTTGCCAGCAGAGCTGAGTGGAAGGGGGACAAAATTGATTGAAAAAGCTACCGGTAGAGAGAGAGAGCAAATGTGTGCCTGGGGTGGCCCCCCTGTTGCCCCCCCTAGTTTTGATCCTGGTTACGCCCCTGCTACCATACACATATCCCATGGTTAGCTCATGTCTAGGCACTGACTCAAGAGTTTGAACAAGGTTATCCCAAGAAGAGTCTAGTGAACTCAAAGTAAAAGTATTTTCATCATCCAAAACCACGCCCACTGTCTGCAACTCTGCAAAAAGTGCAGTCAGCTTTTGTAAATGCTTCTCCACACACTGTCCTGGAGCAAGCTTTGTGTTATGCAAAACACGTGTTAGCCCAATTCTGCTGCCAGCAGTTTGTCTAACGTAAATATCTCTTAATGCCACCCACACACTGCATATATCCTAAACAAGGCTAAAGCGCTTTCGTTTGCACTCCTGCGCTTTTTTCTCTCTGACGGAGCTCTCCACGTTCCATCCGCCTTAAAGGTATTTAGTGCCAAAATAATCTCGACTATGGCTTATGCTGTTCCACTATGGGGGGCGTCCGTGAACCTGACCCCTTTGGCGACAGTTCAGAATCAATTTTCTGAGACATTTGTTAAAACTACCGCAATGTGTAAGCAATGCGGCCATTCCTTTAGAATTAAAAATCCCCTCCTTAGAAAATGTCCTATGGAGGCACATATTTTGCTATTGGTTGTCCTTGTGGCACAGGCTCCAGTGTCTTTGGCGAGACGAATTTGCCAGTCCATGGGCTAAAAGGAGCCACGAAAAAATCGTGTCCTATGGACTGTCCCCATCGCGTCCTATGGACTGACCTACTCAAGCTTGACCTCGCCTCAGCAAAAAGAACTCTTATCCAAAAACTGGATGAATTTGACTGCCAGCAAAATATTATAATGAGGAGTGGTACCTGCTCACCGCTGAATCTTGGTTTGGGGTTACACCGCAGATTCCAACTTACTTGTCATCTCTAACAGTAGCGACTCATAGAATGGCTTTTATTAAAGCTAGATTTAATGTTTTCCCATCTAACATTCTGAGTAATAGGTT
Organism: Darevskia mixta; assembly: GCA_034641385.1. Taxonomy (NCBI): domain Eukaryota; kingdom Metazoa; phylum Chordata; class Lepidosauria; order Squamata; family Lacertidae; genus Darevskia; species Darevskia mixta. The sequence continues at coordinate 781,374 of JAWWNH010000076.1, forward strand.
CACTAAAGGACAAATTTCAGCACTATGTGCATGCGATAATAAAACTACAGAATCTCTACAGCATATACTACTCTGCTGTCCCTTGCACATCGTTGCCCGAACCAGATTCTTAGCTCCTTTAATAACAGAGATCTTGGCTGAGACTCCGGAGTCGCAGTTAATACATCTGCTACAAGACAATGACCCGTATAAAACACTGCTCGTAGCTAGATTTTTGATTACAGTTCTTTCATATAAAAGGGGAAATGGTTTACTTCATGATAATGACATCCCACCCCACTAGTAGATTTAAAGTGGAGATCTTATGGTTCCAATGTACTGTTGTATCTATTTTTGTTAAGGGATATACTTAAATTCACAATTGTATATATGTACTGAATTATTTTAGTTTAATTTGTTTACATACTTTGCCTCATTGGTTTTAACCTGTTGTATGCAGTGGAATGTACACCGTGTTGTATATGGTTTGTATTATGGGCCTATGGCCGCGAAATAAAATGAACTGAACTCTTAATGCCACCCATATTTGATTTGCTGTAACTAAATTTTGAATATGTGGCAGTTGTGAGTTTTCTCAACTTAAAATGAGTGTGGAACTGGCAATTTCATCCTGCCTTAATTCCTCTTCTGTTGCGTCATCTCCAAGGGGTTGTTCTGTAACAGTCCATAGACTAGCTCTTTTTAAATACGCTTTAGCTTTAAGGCATCATTCTGCATAGTTTTTATTATTTAGCCTTTCAAATGGAATTCCCTGTAAAAATGCCCCCTCTGCCATTTTAGATAAAATACCGCTTACTTACAGCTCCACTGGCTTAATTGCTCAGCGTTCTCCTGTCTATTTCAGCAGTTTGCTACTTATCTACCGTATTTTTCGCTCCATAAGGCGCACCGGACCATAGGGCGCACCTCGTTTTTAGAGGAGGAAAACAAGAAAAAAAATATTCTGAATCAAATGTTGTACCAAACTATTTAATAAACAACCGGTATATCAGCATATATTGGTGGATAGAGTGCCTGAAGAACTGTGGATGGAGGCTCGTAACATTATACAGGAGGCAGCAACGAAAACCATCCCAATGAAAAAGAAATGCAAGAAAGCAAAGTGGCTGTCAAATGAGGCCTTACAAATAGCGGGGGAGAGAAGGCAAGCAAAATGCGAGGGAAATAGTGAAAGATACAGGAAATTGAATGCAGACTTCCAAAAAATAGCAAGGAGAGACAAGAGGGCCTTTTTAAACGAGCAATGCAAAGAAATAGAGGAAAACAACAGAATGGGAAAAACCAGAGATCTGTTCAAGAAAATTGGAGATATGAAAGGAACATTTCGTACAAAGATTACCACAATTAAGAACAAAAGTGGAAAGGACCTAACAGAAGCAGAAGACATCAAGAAGAGGTGGCAAGAATACACAGAGGAATTATACCAGAAAGATATGGAGGTCTCATACACCCCAGGTAGTGTGGTTGCTGACCTTGAGCCAGACATCCTAGAGAGTGAAGTCAAATGGGCCTTAGAAAGCCTTGCTAACAACAAGGCCAGTGGAAGTGATGATATTCCAGCTGAACTATTTAAAATTTTAAAAGATGATGCTGTTAAGGTGCTACACTCAATATGCCAGCAAGTTTGGAAAACTCAGCAGTGGCCAGAGGATTGGAGAAGATCAGTCTATATCCCAATCCCAAAGAAGGGCAGTGCCAAAGAATGCTCCAACTACCGCACAATTGCACTCATTTCACACGCTAGCAAGGTTCTGCTAAAAATTCTACAAGGCAGGCTTAAGCAGTATGTGGACCGAGAACTCCCAGAAGTGCAAGCTGGATTTCGAAGGGGCAGAGGAACCAGAGACCAAATTGCAAACATGCGCTGGATTATGGAGAAAGCTAGAGAGTTCCAGAAAAACATTTACTTCTGCTTCATTGACTACGCAAAAGCTTTTGACTGTGTTGACCACAGCAAACTATGGCAAGTTCTTAAAGAAATGGGAGTGCCTGATCACCTCATCCATCTCCTGAGAAACCTCTATGTGGGACAAGAAGCTACAGTTAGAACTGGATATGGAATAACTGATTGGTTCAAAATTGGGAAAGGAGTACGACAAGGCTGTATATTGTCTCCCTGCTTATTTAACTTATATGCAGAATTCATCATGCGAAAGGCTGGACTGGATGAAGCCCAAACCGGAATTAAGATTGCCGGAAGAAATATCAACAACCTCAGATATGCTGATGATACAACCTTGATGGCAGAAAGTGAGGAGGAATTAAAGAACCTTTTAATGAGGGTGAAAGAGGAGAGCGCAAAATATGGTCTGAAGCTCAACATCAAAAAAACTAAGATCTTGGCCACTGGTCCCATCACCTCCTGGCAAATAGAAGGGGAAGAAATGGAGGCAGTAAGAGATTTCACTTTCTTGGGTTCCATGATCACTGCAGATGGTGACAGCAGTCACGAAATTAAAAGACGCCTGCTTCTTGGGAGAAAAGCAATGACAAACCTAGATAGCATCTTAAAAAGCAAAGACATCACCTTGCCAACAAAGGTCCGTATAGTTAAAGCTATGGTTTTCCCAGTAGTAATGTACGGAAGTGAGAGCTGGACCATAAAGAAGGCTGATCGCCGAAGAATTGATGCTTTTGAATTATGGTGCTGGAGGAGACTCTTGAGAGTCCCATGGACTGCAAGAAGATCAAACCTATCCATTCTTAAAGAAATCAGCCCTGAGTGCTCACTAGAAGGACAGATCCTGAAGTTGAGGCTCCAGTACTTTGGCCACCTCATGAGAAGAGAAGACTCCCTAGAAAAGACCCTGATGCTGGGAAAGATTGAGGGCACAAGGAGAAGGGGACGACAGAAGATGAGATGGTTGGACAGTGTTCTCGAAGCTACTAACATGAGTTTGGCCAAACTGCGAGAGGCAGTGAAGGATAGGCGTGCCTGGCGTGCTCTGGTCCATGGGGTCACGAAGAGTCGGACACGACTGAACGACTGAACAACAACAAATATCAGCATAATATTTCAACCATGTAAAGTGAACAGCAGTCAACAGTGTTGTAGTTCAACAACATCTGGGGACCCATAGGTTGAGAAAGGCTGATACGGTATGTGAGGTTGGGCCAACCCTAAGCCTAACCCCACAAATAACCCAGAGATGCATTTTAAATAAAAGGACACATTCTACTCATGTATATAAACACACTGATTCCCAGACTGTCCACGGGCCGGATTGAGAAGGTGATTGGGCCTTAGTTTGCCTACCCATGGCATAGAAGAACTTGGAAGGGACCCCAAGTGGTCATCTAGCCCAACCCCCAGCAATGAGGGAGACTCAGGCAAGGGGCTGTCTCCAATGACGGGCTGGGGGCGATTCCTAACCCCAAACTCCAGCGCCACCAGCAAAGCAAGCTTAAGCCCCCTCGCCTCTCCTAGAGAGAGCCCCCCTCCCCCCCTCGGCATCGGCAAATTGACAGCCAACTCAGCTGTCTGTCTGGCCCCTCCCACCCCTCCCAGCACCAGGCAGGCAGCCTCTCATTGATGAAGGAAACTGCCACCATGTGCATTGCTGCTGCCAGTCAGTGTAGACAATGCTGAACTGGGTGGAACCCATGGTCAGCTCACCTCCCTATTTATTTATCCACGGGCTAATTTGTGGCTGTCTTTGAAATGAGCCCCACAAGCAATTTTCAAAGCGGGGGCGAGGGGGGCTTCTGGGTGCCAGGGGGGCTCAGGGTTGGCAGAGAAAGGCTGGGCAGGGGGGCAGGAGCCCCTCACTATTCAGAGGCTACTGGGGAGATGGGAGGGACAGACAAACCCCTTGGCTGTCTTACTATTCTTATTAAAAAATGCCACTTCTTATAGAAATGCCATTTCCAAACTGGCATTCGAGTTGCAGCCCCAGAAGGAGGGTGGGTGTCTCTGAGGTTGCTGCCACCGCTGCCTTGGGGAAAAGAGAGAGAAAGCTAGAGAGGGGGGGAAAGCGATCGAGCAAGAGCGAGCTGGCTCTTGGGGGGGGGGGTTGCCTCCTGTAATTCTAGCTGAGCACGACCTGGGTTAGAAGTCCTGCAATTTAGCCAGCTTGGCCCGGGGTGCATATGCAAAAGGGGAGGTGGGGTGGGCGGCTGGGGGAGAGCGGAGGAAAGAAAAGGCAAGAGGGTGGGGGGGGGGAGAAGTAGGGAGGACGCCGAGCCAGGTGCATTACCCCTCCCCGGGGGCCGCTTTGCAAACACTCTTCTCTCTCCCCCACGTCATAGCTGTCAACTTTCGGATTTGAAAATAAGGGATTTTTCCAAACTTTCGGATTTGAAAATAAGGGATGCCGTGAGGGCGGTGCAATGGCACCAAGTAGCCTCGCCACCCTGCGCTCCAGAGGCTGCGCGCGAAAGAGCGAGCGCATAGACGCCTGTCTGTCTGGTTGGACGTGAGGGTCTGGCTACACAAGGCATGCAAGCTCCGGCCCCAGTCGGTCTCAGACTCCTTATTGGCAGCTGAGCAACGCAGCTGAGGAGTCTCCCTGGCCGGCAGGGAGGGAGAGGAGCTGCTTCCTTTGAAATCCGGGGAATTTAAGGGATATCAACAATCTGGGATAGCAGCGGGAAACAGCATTGGAATAAGGGAGTTTCCCGCAAAAAAAGGGAGGGTTGACAGCTATGCCCCACGTGCTCCTCTTCTGACTCCACCTGCCCTTTTTCCAAAAGAGCGGAGGAACAGCCATGGAAACAAAGAGGTGGAGGTGGAGAAGCAGCAGCAGCAGCAGAAGAAGAAGCCGGGGAGGGGAGCTGTGAAGAGGAGCCAGCGTGACTCTCGCTTGTCCTTTGCACCCTCCGTGCCTTCCTCGCTGCTGCTGCTTCTGTGCAATAAGGCACCAGAGCCGCCCGAGCGGAGAGAGAGGCTGCCTACCGGGCGGTGTGCGCGCGGGGCTGGCTGAGGGAGAGGGACATTTCTGCAAAGTGCAGAGAGAGAGAGAGAGAGAGAGAGAGAGAGGGGGGCTGCCTATGCAAAGAAGCGCACGGCTTCTCTCTCTCGCTTTGCCCTCCCGCCTTCTGGGCTAGGATTCCGAGGATTTGAACAGGTGCTGCTATCTTGTCTCTCTGCCCCCTCGACCCCCTGAAATTGTCATGCTGTGAAGCATGGGCGTACCCAGGGGAGGGCAGGGGGGGCAGTTGCCCTCCCACTAGAAGCAAAAATGATCAGCGTCCGTTCAAAGCAAACCTGAACGACCATGGCTTGCCCCCCCCCCCTAGTTTTGATCCTGGGTACGCCCCTGCTGTGAAGGGAAGCAAGTCCTTCCCTCCCAGCGCCTCTTGCCCAGCAAAGAGAGAGAGAGAGAGAGCGCGAGGGAAGCGTGCGTCTTTAACCCCCTCGGGGCTGGGCGTGTCTGCGCTGCTTCCCGCTCTCTGGCTCTGAAACCGAGGCGGGGGATGAAGGATTGGGACGCCGGCTTTCCCCCTTCAGCGCTGAGGCCGGGAAGGAAAGGGCCGGGCAGTCTTGGCAGGAAAGGGGCTGCTTCCCTGCCCCGCCATCGAGGCTCGCCGCCGCTATGCGGCAGTGACAGAAGCAAGCCCCCTTTCACTTTTCCCACCCTGCCTCGGCGCCCCGACCCTGGTGCAAACGCCTCCTCCGCGCTCGGCTCCAGCCAGAGCCAGCGAGTGAGCAAATGAAGAGGCAGGCAAGCCTGCCGAGGTGGGGGGCAGAGGGGCTCGCGCCGACTTTCCCCCCTCAGCGCCCCAGCCTTATCTCCCTCCCGATCCCTTGCCAAATCAGCTGCTCTGCGCTTCCTTTCAACACCCCCTTCCTCGTTCTAAAAAAAAATTAGCATGATCTGCTTTTCGCCCCTGGGCAATTTGGCTCCAGGGACCATGCATCCGCTCCATAAGACACACAGAGATTTTCCCTTCCTTTTTGGGAAGGAAAAAGTGCGTCTTATGGAGCTTAAAAGACAGTAAATGACTCAGGGCTTTCTCAGGTTTCATCCCTTTTACAATCACATTAGCACTATGCAAATAGCCTTTGCCTCGTTCTTCTCTAGGTACCGTCTTTCCCCCCTTTTAAGACACAGTCTTATAATTTTTTTCCCTCAAAAAAACACAGGGTGGCTTATTTTTGGGGGGGGGATGTCTTATTTTTATTACATCAGTATGGTACGGTACAGCCTCCCCCTGCGCGCTGAGCAGGCGGGGCAGAACTCCGCAAGAGGCGTGTTTCCCCCCGTGCCTCTCACTGGTTCGCTGGCTCCCTGCGCACGCAGGAGGGGCTGAGGAGGCGACGGGAACAATGGCGGCACCACGGCTTACTTTTGGGGTACGTCTTACTTCTCACAAAGGTAAAAAAAACCCTGCCATGGCTTACTTTATGACTACGTATTAAAAAAGGGGAAACAGGGTATCAAGTCTCTGAAAAACTCCTGTCAACTTCAGCTTAAGTCTTAGTTCAAGTTCTAACCCATAACCTTTTAGATAAAGACAAAAACTGGGTACTGAAACAAAAGTCCAGTTTTTCAGTGGCCCATAAAAGTATGCTTTCCGCAGAGTTTAAATAATAAGCGCAACAGAAAAACCTCAACTTGACTAAAGCAGGCACCAGGAGTTAAAATAAACTTTACTAGCAGGCACTTAATTGCAAAAGGAAAGTAAGAACTCCCTGCTAGTTCTTTACAGAGACTCTGTTCACTGAACGCTAATTATTCTTTATCAAAAGATTCACGTTCCTATACCCCCAGCCACAAACACCCCCACTCCCACCAACTCCAAAAGCTAGGAGCAACAAACGCTCTGTAGCAGAGCCTTAAATACACCCAGTGACGCCCACGCTTCAGTCAATCAATCACAATCACAAACACCTGTATAACTTAAAGAGACGGCATTGGTTTTAGACATCAGACTGGCCTAGGTATACTTTTTAATATCCAACAGAGGATCCTCTGCTGCTAGGGTTACAATGGTAAGGGATGGAGCAAACAACCATAAACAGTGCGCAGTAAAGGTGAACGTCTGTAAAACATTCCTGAGCATTTGTTGGGCTGCAGACTTAGGCAAATTTGGACTGAGTCAGAAATTCTGTTAGAGTTAGTTTTTCCATTATTAATGCCTTAGTTTCATACTTGGAAGCTTCATATATAGTTAGTGCTGATGAATAAAGTATACCTGATGATTACTTAGAGTTGCTTGGTTTTCCTTTAAAGCAAATAATGGGCACAGTGATGGAGTTTTCTGCTTTTCACAATTCCTCTGTCAGCTGAGTTGCTGCCAAACCTCTAATCTATTTTTGAAAAGAGTCTTGGTAATAGTAATAATAAGCAATAATGGGAATATTGTTGGCTCTATACCGTGCCATGCTAATGAGTACTCCTTTTTATTTTAGTGTTTTCTTGTTTAAGGAGAAATATATTAGTTTGCTCCCTTCCTTGCTAACCTTCCTGCTGTGGAATTCTTGAAAACCGGCAAAGTTTAGCCGTTAAACAGGAACTTTGAATAGAAGGCACGTATTTGCTTCTGTGATCCAAACAAAGTGATTTTTTAAAAATTTTCTCCATTCAGTTTATACCTGCTGGGATGTATTTTGGTAATGCACTCCATAGGTATGTTCTCTTTGGTGCTCTTTCCTTGTCTGAAAAACAAGCTCCTTTTTATAACTTGCATTTGGCAGTAAAAGAATGCTAAGGATGCCTTTAGCATAAAACAGATTTTTCACGGTGGGTGCACTAGTGGCAGTGAAGCAGGGAATGTACCTATCATTGGATGAAGAATGGAAATGTCTGCTCTAGGGATGGGGGAGCTGTAGGCCCACCTAGATGTTGCTAAACAATATCCCCAATCTTCCCTAGGCAGCATGGCCAGTGGTCAAGAATGATGGGAACTGGATGGGACCTGGCCTTTGGAAGGCCAAAGATTCTCCATATCTGGTGGAGGTAGAAGAACTGTAATTATTCCACCACAGGGAAAAATAATACATAGTGTGTGTGTGGTGATACAGATGTGTGTGTGCTTGTGTGTCACAATTCATCATGCTGTTTTGTGTCAACATAAACTGAGTTCTTTTCTCTTCTTGCTGGATGTTCAAGAAACTGCCAGTGTAACGAGATGTCACACGCAAGGATGTCAACTCTTAGTGAAGCTTTTGAGAGCGTTTCAATTTTAGAGGATGGTTGAAGGCAAGAATTGGGAGACTTCACAGTGAAAATGGATCGAATGCCCACCTTTTAAATTTGTTTTTAAAATAACGTTTCTATCTGTCAGATTTATGAAGAGCATCTTGAAAACATGACTGCCATGAACAAGCACACAAGTAGCTAATAATGCAAACAGCAAGACTCTCTCCATAGTTTCTCTCCCGCCTCCCAATGGCTCTTTAGCTAACCTTTTGATTTGGGGTCCTTTGTATGACACCAAATGCAGCTTTATTTTTTGGATCTGAAAAGGATGCAAGTACCGTATTTTCCGGCGTACAAGACGACTTTTGAACCCTGAAAAATCTGCTCCAAAATCGGGGGTCTTCTTGTACGCCGGATACTGCAGCGCGGCGCGGGGACTTGCCGAGCAGCGCCGGAATCGCGTCTGCGGCTCCGCAGAAGCGATTTCTGGCGCTGTGGACATTTTGGATATGGGCAGCGCAGCACCAGAAATCGCTTCTTCGGAGCCGCAGACGCAATTCCGGCGCCGCTCGACATTTTCTGAGTTAAAATGTAGAGTATATAGGTAAAGGTAAAGGGACCCCTGACCACTCGGTCCAGTCGTGGCCGACTCTGGGGTTGTGGCGCTCATTTTGCTTTATTGGCCGAGAGCTGGCATACAGCTTCTGGCGAACCAGAGCAGCGCATGGAAACGCCGTTTACCTTCCCACCAGAGCGGTTCTTATTTATCTACTTGCACTTTGACGTGCTTTCGAACTGCTAGGTGGGCAGGAGCTGGGACCGAGCAACGGGAGCTCACCCCGTCGCAGGGATTTGAACCGCCGACCTTCTGATCAGCAAGCCCTAGGATCTGTGGTTTAACCCACAGCGCCACCTGGGTCCTGAGTATATACCAAACTCTATATTTTAACTCGAAAAACTGGGGGTCGTCTTATACCCCCAGTCGCCTTGTACGCCGGAAAATACGGTAGCTTTCCATATCAAGATATTGTGTGATAATTTTACCTTTACTTTTATTTAATTCTTTGACATGTGTAGAAACTGCTTTACCAATCTAATACTGGGGTCACACAAACCCCAAATAGATGGTGGTGGTGGTGATGTTTGAAAGATTTGCTTGACTGACCCCAAATTAATAGAAAGAGGATGACATTGTATTGAGGAAAATTGTTGATTGTACAGGGATAGAAGTATACAGGCATGATGTATGCGGTCTGTAATGATCACTGCATAAAATCCTATGGCAGGGGCTGGCAGTGGTCTACCCATTTTTTTGGGGGGGAGTTCAGAGTTGTCGAACAGCAGTCCTTTATTGAGCCTGTCAGGTCCCCCCCACAACCTAAGTAAAGGGGGGCAGGGCAGGGCCTTTCAAGCTGTCAGCAGGTCAGTGCTGGGCGGCGGCAGCAGCAGTTTGAAATTTCAGAAAATAGATTGATACTTGTTTCTAATGTACATATTTTTAAGATTCAAAAAGCAAGAGAATAAGAAAGGGGTCACTATCTGTGGACGCTTCTGAAGACTAAAGAGAAGCAGAAAGACCAGCCGCCTCCGCCGCCCTCACTTCCGAATCCGAGTTAAAGATACTTCCGACATATTGCCATCTGTCGGAGACATAATGCCTTCTTTCCTCATATGGTCTTATTCTAAGTTTACCTTGATCTTCCATTATCAAATCTCTATATGCTGCCCATTCCTTATTCATGTTTAATTTTTTTCATGGCATGGGCTTCTAGAGGTGAGAGCCACCATGGTGTCATTGGCTCCAGTCTCGTTTTGTACTTGCTCCAGACTTTAAATAACCTGTTTCTAATTAGGTGGTTCTTGAAGTCTTTATGGACATTGAATTTCATACCGGTGAAAAGCAATGTTGTCCAATGATATATGATATCGTTATATGATGAGAAGAGTCCCAATCTTCCTTTAACGTACTCACCAAGGCCTCTCATTACCTGGCGTATTAATGATCCAGGCTCACTCCCCAATAGGAGATGGGTTTGGAAAGAATTTAAAAGAGACAGAAAGAGATTTTAATTCAGGAAACTCACCAGAGGAGCTACAGTTGATTTTTGCGCATATTTCCTAAGCACAAAAAAGTTGTGTTTTGTATTTCTTAGTTCCTAGCATACTCCCCAGTCCTATATGCATGTCTGCAGAGTTAGTTTCACTCAGGCTGTCAGGCAACTAAGTTTCCCTGACTCTCTTCAAATTCCCTGGCATTGGTGCTTTATGGCCAATGGATGCTGCTTCTTGCATCTGTTCATTCACTGCAGTCATGCCAACTTGGCCCCCCTTAGGCAAGTTAGAATCAGGGTTTTTTCTCAGCTGGAACTTGCTCGAACAGATCCAGCCCCTCTCAGGTGGGCAACAAGGGAAGTGTTCGTGAGTACTGGCACTTTTTAGAAAGAGAAAAACAACAACACGGGTTGGAGCTTTTCTCTGCTTCCTCTAGCTACTCTCCCACCATCTATACTGCCGGGGAGGACAAAGCATATGCACAGCCTTGCTACCCATCCCTCAACATGCCCTGTACAGTTTACTTCAGGTTGGGCTGGAGCTGGCATTTTTCTGATGTCAGCAAATTCTGTCATTGTTGCCTGAAAACCAATAATATTTATGCTTTAAAAATGCAGAGGAAAAGAACGATAATAGTTATTTTATATGGGTACATGGGCGAAGTCTTGTTTGCTATGGCAAGTAAAAATTGCACGAAAGAAGAAAAAGTAATTCCACCAGACTTAAGAAATCCATCTTAATATCATTCATAGAGCAATCAATAGCATGAAGTGGGCCAATCCAGACATAGATCATGCAACCCTAAACCACCTGGAGACACAAGAGGGATTTTGTTCCAGTCCAATAAATCACTTACTGTATTTTCTAAGGGAGCAATATTTACAGCAGTGGAAGGGGAACAAATTAACACTATTTTCAGTATAGAAAAGGCCCAGGGGTGGAATTAAGAAGCATAGGCACATCGATCCCACCCACCCCTCACACCCTTTATTTATTTTTTTATTAATGAGAACCTCCAAATCCACTGTTTTATGGAATTGTAGTTGAACAAGGGAAACAAGAAAATAGTATTGCCGCTCTCTTTTATTGGTTTTGTTAAATAGGATTTTCCATTCTGACTGGCCAGCTGCAGCTGCCTGCTGCTGATATTATGGATAATGTTTTCTTAATGAAACTTGGATCAGAATGCTATGCTGTCCTGCATTTCAGATGGCAATAGGAACACTCTTCCTGGCCCAATCAATTACCACCACCACCACCACCCCGCTAGTTTTTATCAGCCAAGAAGGGCAAGCGCCCGAAGCACAAGTCATTGCCCTGACTAATACAAACACCTTGTCAACATCCTCAAGCCTTACTATCTGGAAATTATCCAAAACAACTGGACTAGACAGTGCTCTGGACACGCATGAGACTCATCTGCTATAACAGCAGAGTCAAGATCCCAGTGGATGCAAGTGGTTTTATCCTCAAAATGCTTTGCAAACAAGTCACAGTGGTTACACAGAGCTACCGTTGGTTCCACCACCTCCTTGAGTCAGACTCTTTCTTCTTCTTTGGTGATCACTTATACAGTAGCTGAGCATAACATCAAAAAGTCCCCTCTTCATGCAGGGATTGAGTTTGGGCTGCTTCTACCCTCAAGGCCCATTAGTGATGCCAAGGGATTTCTCTTCCACAGTCAGATGGAAGCAGAATTAAAGCATTCAAGGTTTGTCCTCATAGGCAATGTCCTAGAATATGTTTACTCAGAAGTCCCATTCAGCAGTAGTTCCACTTCTCCCAGCTACTGGCCCTTTATTTAATCATTTCCTGGTAGCTCTGAGCTAAAGAAGCTTTTAGTTAGCTGTTTCCTACTAACAGCCCTAACCATCAAAACATTCTCATTCAATATTAATTCATTCCACATTAGGAAACAATTAATTAAAAGGGGCTGACTGTGTTTGGGGAGACTAATTATGTCTTGCAGGGCCTGGCATCGGACTTCCCAGCGTGTATAATACTGTAAGAGACCAATGAGACTGGTTTTTGGTCAAAACAGGGCACAACTATATTGAATGCAGATGAAAGAGGTTTGGCTTGGACATGGGGCAATCTAAATACTTCCGGCGCCAATCCTCAAATTCTACAGATCAAAAGGAGGCTTTTATGTCCCCGCGGCCTTAAAACTATACAAGGCCAAAACTTTGTCCCAGCTAACCTACGGAACCTTTTTGGGCCCACCATCCCTCTCCTTCACCTTACTCGAGAGAGTCCAATCAAAATTCCTCAGAGCCCTACTGCAGGTCCCCAGGTGTGTTTCTAACGCCTGGGTAAGACTAGAAACAAGGCAAATGAGAGTAGAGGCTCATATTAGACTCACCTCAATATACAAATGGCTGACCCTACAACTTCACCCTCGAGGCCTGGTCCCTCTGATTCTTCGAGATCAATTCCAGTCTGCCTGGCAGCTCGAGGTCCAGGCCGCTCTTCGGAGACTGGGCTTTTCACCCCAAGCCCTATTGACCATGGGCATAGACCAAGCGAGATCCGAGGTCAGACAACGAATTGTGGACACGGAGAGACAGTTGGACAGCACGAGGTCCCCGGATTACATCATAGCTGAAAACGAGAGATACATTGCTGCTCCGGCAGCGTATCTCTATTACCTCGAATCCAGAAAAACAAGAAGAGCTTTCACGCTCGCCCGAAGCTCGGCGTTGCCCTCGCCAGTGCTGTTAGGCTCATTTGGAAAGATCCCATACGAACAGAGAATCTGCCCCTGCTCACTGGGGGAGGTGGGCAGCCCATTGCATCTATTTTTTAGATGCCCTCTGTACAATAAGGCACGTAAAGATACCATCACCCCCATTCTGGAGAAGCTGGCCGACCTCCCAGAGAAGACCAAACTTAATGCCCTACTACTAGGAAAGGAGCAAAAGCTAACTCGGACGGTAGCCAGATTCTGCTCGCAGATCGGCAGGACCAGCCCTCCCTCTCAGAACAAGTCATCCAACGAAATAGCGAATTCGGTGTTGGACGGTGGGAAGTAGTCCCTTTGTTTGGATACAAAACTGAAGATCCAGAGCAGTACCTGGGAAAAGGCCAGTTGGATTCCCACTCTGAAAACATAGCCCCTCCAAACTCATAAGACTGTTATAGCCACCTCGAGTTTCAACCCCCATAGCTCTGTTAAGCTTTTCTAGGTTTAATAGCTGTAACAAAGTTATTGTATTTTATTGTATTGCAGGCGCAGACCATCCCCTGATTTAAATTAGTCCGTTAAAAAAACCCTAAACTCGGTTCCATGGGTAATTCTGGGTCACTTTTCTATGGGAGCTTATCTTAAGTTTTAAGTGTCCATACACTTTTTGCATCTATAAATTTTAATTTTACTGTTGTATATTGTTTTAAATGTTTGTTTTATATGTTTTATATGCTGGTCTCTGACCGTAATAAACTATCTATCTACTTCCAGCGATCACTTCTTCCTGGTGATCACTTGTAGCTGAGTAGGATTGCCTTCACAGTTACTTACAGCGTTGAAATATAACTCATTACATAACAGGTGTCATTGTTAAAACCGTGTTTATGGGAGGCCAATTCTGGATCCACACATCCTTCCACAGTGGGGACATTGGTTTCCAGATGGGAGTTGGTCCCGGTGTGGATTTGCCAAGCGTGCCTTCCTCTTAGCACGTTTCCCCCCTGCGTCCTGAGTTTGTGTGTCTTCAAAGCCCATGACACCTTTGGGAAAGGCTGTTCTCCATTTGGAGCACTCACAAGCAATTGTTTCCCAATTGTTGGTGTTTATACTACATTTTTTAAATTTGCCTTGAGACAGTCAAGACCTTCAAAACCCCATTAAGCGGGATTGCTTCCAAACGACTCTTAAGGGTTAGACTATAAGAGGCCCCACAATACCTGGAATAGCTCTGCCAGACAACATAGTGAGGATGCAAAGGAGAGAGCAAAATAAGCCTTCTTTGCTGCCTTCAGTACCACTATATCGGCTTAATGATGAGCCCACACCACTGTTCAGTTGCATGCAGCCAGATCTTTCCTCCACTTGCGCAGAGCCATCTTTCAACTTGTTTCCTTTCCCTAAGTTCTGCAGTATACCAAGGAGTCAAGTGGGAGAGGATGCTCAGAAGTGATCATGTCAAAAGTCTGAGCCATTCAGATGTTCCAGAGGCTGGCCAGGGCTTTGATAGGAGTGCCAGTCATATCAGCCAGGAAAAAAACATCAGAGTTACCTGGAAACCCATTAGATACATCAGCCTCCAGGGGCAGACGATCCTAATATGTCATACATACATACATCATTTTATTACGGTCAAAGACCAGCTTGAAAAACACAACTGGGACAGCTTTCACAAGAATTAAAAAATACATTTAAAACATTGTGCAACATCAGTTTAAAGATTAAAATCTGAGATATACACATAAAGACTTAAACTTTGGGCTACCATACAAATTGGCCCTGCCACCATGGAGGCTGACTTCAACTGTTTTCCTAGTGAACTAATTTGTTTCAGGGGGTGGTCTGCGCCTGCAAATCTGTGAGCAGAATCTGGTGACCATCCAGGTCATCTTGTGATCTTTGCCTAAGAGGAGAGAATATATATATATATATATTACAGTCAGAGACCAGCTCGCATAACACAATAGTGACAGCATTCATAAAGATAAAATATACAATTAAAATAGATTGCAGCAATAGCTCATGGGTTAAAATTGAAAAATATACATACATCCGTACGACTGAGATCTGGACTACCATAAAAACCGATCCTAAGGCGCCCCAAAAAGGGCTTCAGCTTTTCCCTAGAAAGCTATTTTATTCTAGAGGATGATCTGAGCTAACAAATCTGGGCACGGAATCTGGCTACCAGCCAGGTCATTTTATGATCTTTGCCTGTGAGGAGCGAGTTTAGTTTGGACTTGTCTGTAAGCTCAACAAGCCTCTTCAGCAAAGGATCGATGGTTTCTCTACAAATCTCAGCGTAAAGAGGGCATCTAAAAATATATATGTTCGGGGCTTCCTATTTCCCCTAATGGGCAGGTGCAAAGTCTCTGTGCATACGGGACTCTTCCAAAGGAGCCTTCCAGACCCGGTGAGGGCAGGGCCGAGCTTCTGGCAAGAGTGAAAGCCTTTCTTGCATTTCTGGATGTAAGGAAGGAGAGATGTGTTGCTGGAGTGGTTACATATCTCCTGTTTTCTATGATTTTTATAATCGGGAACCCTTGCACAGTCCTGTTGTCTCTCTGTGTCCATGATTCTTTGCCTGACCACAGATCTTGCTTGACCCAGGCCCAAATTTAGCAACGCCCAATTTCTGAAGGGTATTCAGAACTGCTGTCTGCCAGCCAGACTGGAACCGGTCGCGTAGAATCAGTGGAGCTATTCCTCGGGGGGCAATTTCAGCGTCAGCCACTTATAAATTGATGTTAAGCTTATATAAGCCTCTACTCTCATCATCCCAGTTTCTAATATGACCCATGCATTTGAAACACATCTGGGGACTTGTAGGGGGGCTCTGAGTAGTTTAGATTGCACTCTCAAGGGGAGAGAAGGAAGAGGATGGTGGGCCTAAGAAGGATACACAAAGGAGCTGTGTCAATGTTTTGGCCTTATATAGTTTTAGGGCCGCGGGGATGAAAAAAACCCTTGTAAAGAATTTAACAAATTCTCAAAGCAAGAATCTTGGTCTTCTCATTAATTTATTTTAAGGCATAGGTCTCTTGCCTCTAGAAAGTGGGAAAGTGGGTTGAAAGTCTAAATCTCAACAGAAAGCCATCTGACCATCAGAGGGCAAGCAGAACCTCAATACTCCCTCCATCCCTCCTCCTATGACTAGGTGGACAATGACTTTTTAACATACTGAAAGCTCCCAAGCCCAAAAGGTTTGAAGCAAAAAGCTGAGGGCGCCAACTCCCCTCCACTCACACTGGCAAAGGCATTTTATCTGCGACTGGTGCCTCCCAACTCAAGCCACTGTTTGAATGGCTGAGATGCAGGAAACATCACAATATCATACTCTGGGAAGGTACTGTCAGTACAGGACTGGACCAGAGCAGACAGTCTGAATTGTCAACCATTTTGCATTCTATATTCCCTATCTTTTAAACAACCCTCTGCTCCCCAAAAGATCTCCATGATGGACAGAGCTTCAGTTGTTGCTGTTGTTGCTGTTGCAGTTGTTGTTACTGCTTTTGTTGTTGTTGCTGTTGCACTTTTGCGGCTATTAAAAGCCAGAAGAGTACTAGCAGCAGGACCAACCTACACCCCTCAGCCGTTTACAACCTTTCTTAGGCACAATTTATACATGATTTTGTTTTGTAGCCTTTTCAGAGCATCGGGGGTTAATCCCCTGTTCTCTTTGTTTTCCTAAAGAAAATGTGAAATTCAATTTTTTTGGCTTTGCTATCATTAATCAGCACATAATTCTCTCTGTCAATCAGAGAAGTCTAGTCTGTCATCTTTCTCCCTGGAAGTCACGAGGAGACAGCTAGTCTTTCCTAGCTGTGGTCCGTTAGGGCCCCACCTTGCTGTACCAGAGAAAAGATGCTTGTGGCCAGGCATCTTGCTGTTGCTGTTGTTACGCAGCTAATGAAAGCCAGAAGACTGCTAGGAGCAGCAACTCTTATCCTACCACTCTGGAAATTTTGTTTCGCCCAGCAGGGCACTTCATATAGTGCTACAGTGGGTCCTCGACTTACGAATTTAATGCGTTACGAATGCACATTCGTAAGTCGAAAAATTCATAAGTCGAAAGGCGATTTCCCATAGGAATGCATTAAAAACCAATTAATGCGTTCCAAAGCCTAGGGAAAAGACCCAGACTAATCTTGTGGGATTTATTTCCCACCCTTATCCCTGTTATCGAGTCGTCTTGCTCTATGTCCTGTATTAGCCATTCTATAGACAGGATAAACAGTAAGGGTGACAGTGGGCATCCCTGTCTCGTACCTTTAGAGATTGTAAATTCCTCCAGCACCTCACCGTTAAAGATTAATTTCCCCGTTTGGTTCTTATAAATTGCTTTGATCCCTGTCAGATATTTCCCACCTATCCCACTCCTTTCCATATAAAGCAGTGCTCTTAACAGGTTCAATACTGTAAAAGTTAAACTAGCATGTGCATGCTACAGTCTGCATGTTAAATTTTTTTTAAGGAACTATAACATTGAAGGATAAAATCCTGCAAGAATTTTTTTTTAGTTTAATTTGGCCAATACCTTCATTTTAATCAATGAGATTCTACCCAATAAAGATAATTTCAATTTTGACCAGCTCTCTAAATTCTTCTTAATTTCTTTCCACAAATTTATATAATTTTCTTGAATCAAATCTATTCCTTTATTGGTCATATTAATCCCCAAATATTTCATTTTTTTGCTAATTTCTATCCCTGTAATTTCTTCTAATATCCTTTTTTCATCATTTTCCAAATTTTTCACTAACATTTTTGTTTTATTATAATTAATTTTTAAACCTGCCAGTTCTCCATATTCTTTTATATTCTGAATGGCTATGGGGATGCTACTAGTTGGATCCTCCGTTGTTATTATAATGTCATCGGCATATGCCTTAACTTTAAATTTCTTTTTTCCAATCATAATTCCTTTAATGCGCTCCTCGTTCCTTATGTTTTTTAATAATGGCTCTAAGGCCAATATGAAAAGAAGTGGCGACAAGGGACAACCTTGTCTGGTTCCCTTCCTAATTTTTATTTCTTCCGTTAATCTGCCATTCACCACTAATTTTGCTCTTTGGTTATTATATATGGCTCTCATTGCCCTTAGAAAATTTTCTCCCACATTCACTACTCAAAGACATTTATTACGTGTCTTACATTATCTTTGACATGCCTTCCCTTCATAAAGCCCACTTGATCTTTGTGAATCAACTCTCCCAGTACTTCTCCTAATCTCCTTGCCATGATTTTTGCAAAAAGTTTGTAATCTGCATTTAGGAGTGAAATCGGCCTATAATTTGTTATCATTTCTGGATCTGAGTTTTGTTTGGGTAAAAGTATTATTGATGCCTCCCCCCATGTTGAGGGCATTAGTCCTTCTTTTAATATCCCATTCATCAGTGCCTGAAGGGGTTTTTATCATACTCTCCTCTAGTTTCCTATACACTTCTATTGGCAATCCATCTGGACCTGGGCTTTTCCCTTTTTTCATTTCCTGAAGAACTTCTTTTATCTCTTCCAGATTATTCCCTGCTACTTAGCCCGCAAACAAATACAATCCCTACCTCGTTCTGCAGGAGCAATACCTCTTCACAGAACAAGCGCGCGGCTTCATCTTCCGGCGCTTGAGCGGTGTTCCTGGCATTGTTTCCGGTATATACTCGGAATCTTTTTTTTTTTTTTTTTTAAATAATAAAACTTTATTGACTTATTCATAATCCTTTTGGTTATTTAACTTTTCTTTCATTAGGTACTGGTGCCACCCAAAGCCTATGTTTACCCCTTCAAGATCTAATATGTCTGTATTCTTTAACTCAATCCAGTTCATCAGCCACACTAATCCTGCAGCGTCGTGGTATAGTTGTAGTTCCGGAAGGTCAAATCCACCCCTCTCCTTGATATCTATTAAATTTTTATATTTAATCCTGGGCTTTTTCCCTTCCCAAATAAATTTAGTGACATCCTTCTTCCATTCCCCAAATAATTTCGATCCTCCTAAAACCGGCAAGTTTTGAAACAAATAGTTTAATTTGGCCAATACCTTCATTTTAATCAATGAGATTCTACCCAATAAAGATAATTTCAATTTTGACCAGCTCTCTAAATTCTTCTTAATTTCTTTCGACAAATTTATATAATTTTCTTGAATCAAATCTATTCCTTTATTGGTCATATTAATCCCCAAATATTTCATTTTTTTGCTAATTTCTATCCCTGTAATTTCTTCTAATATCCTTTTTTCATCATTTTCCAAATTTTTCACTAACATTTTTGTTTTATTATAATTAATTTTTAAACCTGCCAGTTCTCCATATTCTTTTATATTCTGAATGGCTATGGGGATGCTACTAGTTGGATCCTCCGTTGTTATTATAATGTCATCGGCATATGCCTTAACTTTAAATTTCTTTTTTCCAATCATAATTCCTTTAATGCGCTCCTCGTTCCTTATGTTTTTTAATAATGGCTCTAAGGCCAATATGAAAAGAAGTGGCGACAAGGGACAACCTTGTCTGGTTCCCTTCCTAATTTTTATTTCTTCCGTTAATCTGCCATTCACCACTAATTTTGCTCTTTGGTTATTATATATGGCTCTCATTGCCCTTAGAAAATTTTCTCCCACATTCACTACTCAAAGACATTTATTACGTGTCTTACATTATCTTTGGCATGCCTTCCCTTCATAAAGCCCACTTGATCTTTGTGAATCAACTCTCCCAGTACTTCTCCTAATCTCCTTGCCATGATTTTTGCAAAAAGTTTGTAATCTGCATTTAGGAGTGAAATCGGCCTATAATTTGTTATCATTTCTGGATCTGAGTTTTGTTTGGGTAAAAGTATTATTGATGCCTCCCCCCATGTTGAGGGCATTAGTCCTTCTTTTAATATCCCATTCATCAGTGCCTGAAGGGGTTTTTATCATACTCTCCTCTAGTTTCCTATACACTTCTATTGGCAATCCATCTGGACCTGGGCTTTTCCCTTTTTTCATTTCCTGAAGAACTTCTTTTATCTCTTCCAGATTATTCCCTGCTACTTAGCCCGCAAACAAATACAATCCCTACCTCGTTCTGCAGGAGCAATACCTCTTCACAGAACAAGCGCGCGGCTTCATCTTCCGGCGCTTGAGCGGTGTTCCTGGCATTGTTTCCGGTATATACTCGGAATCTTTTTTTTTTTTTTTTTTAAATAATAAAACTTTATTGACTTATTCATAATCCTTTTGGTTATTTAACTTTTCTTTCATTAGGTACTGGTGCCACCCAAAGCCTATGTTTACCCCTTCAAGATCTAATATGTCTGTATTCTTTAACTCAATCCAGTTCATCAGCCACACTAATCCTGCAGCGTCGTGGTATAGTTGTAGTTCCGGAAGGTCAAATCCACCCCTCTCCTTGATATCTATTAAATTTTTATATTTAATCCTGGGCTTTTTCCCTTCCCAAATAAATTTAGTGACATCCTTCTTCCATTCCCCAAATAATTTCGATCCTCCTAAAACCGGCAAGTTTTGAAACAAATAGTTTAATTTGGCCAATACCTTCATTTTAATCAATGAGATTCTACCCAATAAAGATAATTTCAATTTTGACCAGCTCTCTAAATTCTTCTTAATTTCTTTCGACAAATTTATATAATTTTCTTGAATCAAATCTATTCCTTTATTGGTCATATTAATCCCCAAATATTTCATTTTTTTGCTAATTTCTATCCCTGTAATTTCTTCTAATATCCTTTTTTCATCATTTTCCAAATTTTTCACTAACATTTTTGTTTTATTATAATTAATTTTTAAACCTGCCAGTTCTCCATATTCTTTTATATTCTGAATGGCTATGGGGATGCTACTAGTTGGATCCTCCGTTGTTATTATAATGTCATCGGCATATGCCTTAACTTTAAATTTCTTTTTTCCAATCATAATTCCTTTAATGCCCTCCTCGTTCCTTATGTTTTTTAATAATGGCTCTAAGGCCAATATGAAAAGAAGTGGCGACAAGGGACAACCTTGTCTGGTTCCCTTCCTAATTTTTATTTCTTCCGTTAATCTGCCATTCACCACTAATTTTGCTCTTTGGTTATTATATATGGCTCTCATTGCCCTTAGAAAATTTTCTCCCACATTCACTACTCAAAGACATTTATTACGTGTCTTACATTATCTTTGGCATGCCTTCCCTTCATAAAGCCCACTTGATCTTTGTGAATCAACTCTCCCAGTACTTCTCCTAATCTCCTTGCCATGACTTTTGCAAAAAGTTTGTAATCTGCATTTAGGAGTGAAATCGGCCTATAATTTGTTATCATTTCTGGATCTGAGTTTTGTTTGGGTAAAAGTATTATTGATGCCTCCCCCCATGTTGAGGGCATTAGTCCTTCTTTTAATATCCCATTCATCAGTGCCTGAAGGGGTTTTATCATACTGTCCTCTAGTTTCCTATACACTTCTATTGGCAATCCATCTGGACCTGGGCTTTTCCCTTTTTTCATTTCCTGAAGAACTTCTTTTATCTCTTCCAGATTATTCCCTGCTACTTAGCCCGCAAACAAATACAATCCCTACCTCTTTCTGGAGGAGCGATACTTCTTAACAGAACAAGCGCGCGGCTTCATCCTCCGGCGCTTGAGCGGTGTTCCTGGCATTGTTTCCGGTATATACTCGGAATCTTTTTTTTTTTTTTTTAAATAATAAAACTTTATTGACTTATTCATAATCCTTTTGGTTATTTAACTTTTCTTTCATTAGGTACTGGTGCCACCCAAAGCCTATGTTTACCCCTTCAAGATCTAATATGTCTGTATTCTTTAACTCAATCCAGTCCATCAGCCACACTAATCCTGCAGCGTCGTGGTATAGTTGTAGTTCCGGAAGGCCAAATCCACCCCTCTCCTTGATATCTATTAAATTTTTATATTTAATCCTGGGCTTTTTCCCTTCCCAAATAAATTTAGTGACATCCTTCTTCCATTCCCCAAATAATTTTGATCCTCCTAAAACCGGCAAGTTTTGAAACAAATAGTTTAATTTGGCCAATACCTTCATTTTAATCAATGAGATTCTACCCAATAAAGATAATTTCAATTTTGACCAGCTCTCTAAATTCTTCTTAATTTCTTTCGACAAATTTATATAATTTTCTTGAATCAAATCTATTCCTTTATTGGTCATATTAATCCCCAAATATTTCATTTTTTTGCTAATTTCTATCCCTGTAATTTCTTCTAATATCCTTTTTTCATCATTTTCCAAATTTTTCACTAACATTTTTGTTTTATTATAATTAATTTTTAAACCTGCCAGTTCTCCATATTCTTTTATATTCTGAATGGCTATGGGGATGCTACTAGTTGGATCCTCCGTTGTTATTATAATGTCATCGGCATATGCCTTAACTTTAAATTTCTTTTTTCCAATCATAATTCCTTTAATGCGCTCCTCGTTCCTTATGTTTTTTAATAATGGCTCTAAGGCCAATATGAAAAGAAGTGGCGACAAGGGACAACCTTGTCTGGTTCCCTTCCTAATTTTTATTTCTTCCGTTAATCTGCCATTCACCACTAATTTTGCTCTTTGGTTATTATATATGGCTCTCATTGCCCTTAGAAAATTTTCTCCCACATTCACTACTCAAAGACATTTATTACGTGTCTTACATTATCTTTGGCATGCCTTCCCTTCATAAAGCCCACTTGATCTTTGTGAATCAACTCTCCCAGTACTTCTCCTAATCTCCTTGCCATGATTTTTGCAAAAAGTTTGTAATCTGCATTTAGGAGTGAAATCGGCCTATAATTTGTTATCATTTCTGGATCTGAGTTTTGTTTGGGTAAAAGTATTATTGATGCCTCCCCCCATGTTGAGGGCATTAGTCCTTCTTTTAATATCCCATTCATCAGTGCCTGAAGGGGTTTTTATCATACTCTCCTCTAGTTTCCTATACACTTCTATTGGCAATCCATCTGGACCTGGGCTTTTCCCTTTTTTCATTTCCTGAAGAACTTCTTTTATCTCTTCCAGATTATTCCCTGCTACTTAGCCCGCAAACAAATACAATCCCTACCTCGTTCTGCAGGAGCAATACCTCTTCACAGAACAAGCGCGCGGCTTCATCTTCCGGCGCTTGAGCGGTGTTCCTGGCATTGTTTCCGGTATATACTCGGAATCTTTTTTTTTTTTTTTTTTAATAATAAAACTTTATTGACTTATTCATAATCCTTTTGGTTATTTAACTTTTCTTTCATTAGGTACTGGTGCCACCCAAAGCCTATGTTTACCCCTTCAAGATCTAATATGTCTGTATTCTTTAACTCAATCCAGTCCATCAGCCACACTAATCCTGCAGCGTCGTGGTATAGTTGTAGTTCCGGAAGGCCAAATCCACCCCTCTCCTTGATATCTATTAAATTTTTATATTTAATCCTGGGCTTTTTCCCTTCCCAAATAAATTTAGTGACATCCTTCTTCCATTCCCCAAATAATTTTGATCCTCCTAAAACCGGCAAGTTTTGAAACAAATAGTTTAATTTGGCCAATACCTTCATTTTAATCAATGAGATTCTACCCAATAAAGATAATTTCAATTTTGACCAGCTCTCTAAATTCTTCTTAATTTCTTTCCACAAATTTATATAATTTTCTTGAATCAAATCTATTCCTTTATTGGTCATATTAATCCCCAAATATTTCATTTTTTTGCTAATTTCTATCCCTGTAATTTCTTCTAATATCCTTTTTTCATCATTTTCCAAATTTTTCACTAACATTTTTGTTTTATTATAATTAATTTTTAAACCTGCCAGTTCTCCATATTCTTTTATATTCTGAATGGCTATGGGGATGCTACTAGTTGGATCCTCCGTTGTTATTATAATGTCATCGGCATATGCCTTAACTTTAAATTTCTTTTTTCCAATCATAATTCCTTTAATGCCCTCCTCGTTCCTTATGTTTTTTAATAATGGCTCTAAGGCCAATATGAAAAGAAGTGGCGACAAGGGACAACCTTGTCTGGTTCCCTTCCTAATTTTTATTTCTTCCGTTAATCTGCCATTCACCACTAATTTTGCTCTTTGGTTATTATATATGGCTCTCATTGCCCTTAGAAAATTTTCTCCCACATTCACTACTCAAAGACATTTATTACGTGTCATACATTATCTTTGGCATGCCTTCCCTTCATAAAGCCCACTTGATCTTTGTGAATCAACTCTCCCAGTACTTCTCCTAATCTCCTTGCCATGATTTTTGCAAAAAGTTTGTAATCTGCATTTAGGAGTGAAATCGGCCTATAATTTGTTATCATTTCTGGATCTGAGTTTTGTTTGGGTAAAAGTATTATTGATGCCTCCCCCCATGTTGAGGGCATTAGTCCTTCTTTTAATATCCCATTCATCAGTGCCTGAAGGGGTTTTTATCATACTCTCCTCTAGTTTCCTATACACTTCTATTGGCAATCCATCTGGACCTGGGCTTTTCCCTTTTTTCATTTCCTGAAGAACTTCTTTTATCTCTTCCAGATTATTCCCTGCTACTTAGCCCGCAAACAAATACAATCCCTACCTCGTTCTGCAGGAGCAATACCTCTTCACAGAACAAGCGCGCGGCTTCATCTTCCGGCGCTTGAGCGGTGTTCCTGGCATTGTTTCCGGTATATACTCGGAATCTTTTTTTTTTTTTTTAATAATAAAACTTTATTGACTTATTCATAATCCTTTTGGTTATTTAACTTTTCTTTCATTAGGTACTGGTGCCACCCAAAGCCTATGTTTACCCCTTCAAGATCTAATATGTCTGTATTCTTTAACTCAATCCAGTCCATCAGCCACACTAATCCTGCAGCGTCGTGGTATAGTTGTAGTTCCGGAAGGCCAAATCCACCCCTCTCCTTGATATCTATTAAATTTTTATATTTAATCCTGGGCTTTTTCCCTTCCCAAATAAATTTAGTGACATCCTTCTTCCATTCCCCAAATAATTTTGATCCTCCTAAAACCGGCAAGTTTTGAAACAAATAGTTTAATTTGGCCAATACCTTCATTTTAATCAATGAGATTCTACCCAATAAAGATAATTTCAATTTTGACCAGCTCTCTAAATTCTTCTTAATTTCTTTCCACAAATTTATATAATTTTCTTGAATCAAATCTATTCCTTTATTGGTCATATTAATCCCCAAATATTTCATTTTTTTGCTAATTTCTATCCCTGTAATTTCTTCTAATATCCTTTTTTCATCATTTTCCAAATTTTTCACTAACATTTTTGTTTTATTATAATTAATTTTTAAACCTGCCAGTTCTCCATATTCTTTTATATTCTGAATGGCTATGGGGATGCTACTAGTTGGATCCTCCGTTGTTATTATAATGTCATCGGCATATGCCTTAACTTTAAATTTCTTTTTTCCAATCATAATTCCTTTAATGCCCTCCTCGTTCCTTATGTTTTTTAATAATGGCTCTAAGGCCAATATGAAAAGAAGTGGCGACAAGGGACAACCTTGTCTGGTTCCCTTCCTAATTTTTATTTCTTCCGTTAATCTGCCATTCACCACTAATTTTGCTCTTTGGTTATTATATATGGCTCTCATTGCCCTTAGAAAATTTTCTCCCACATTCACTACTCAAAGACATTTATTACGTTTCTTACATTATCTTTGGCATGCCTTCCCTTCATAAAGCCCACTTGATCTTTGTGAATCAACTCTCCCAGTACTTCTCCTAATCTCCTTGCCATGATTTTTGCAGAAAGTTTGTAATCTGCATTTAGGAGTGAAATCGGCCTATAATTTGTTATCATTTCTGGATCTGAGTTTTGTTTGGGTAAAAGTATTATTGATGCCTCCCCCCATGTTGAGGGCATTAGTCCTTCTTTTAATATCCCATTCATCAGTGCCTGAAGGGGTTTTATCATACTCTCCTCTAGTTTCCTATACACTTCTATTGGCAATCCATCTGGACCTGGGCTTTTCCCTTTTTTCATTTCCTGAAGAACTTCTTTTATCTCTTCCAGATTATTCCCTGCTACTTAGCCCGCAAACAAATAAAATCCCTACCTCTTTCTGGAGGAGCGATACTTCTTAACAGAACAAGCGCGCGGCTTCATCTTCTGGCGCTTGAGCGGTGTTCCTGGCATTGTTTCCGGTATATACTCGGAATCTTTTTTTTTTTTTTTTAAATAATAAAACTTTATTGACTTATTCATAATCCTTTTGGTTATTTAACTTTTCTTTCATTAGGTACTGGTGCCACCCAAAGCCTATGTTTACCCCTTCAAGATCTAATATGTCTGTATTCTTTAACTCAATCCAGTCCATCAGCCACACTAATCCTGCAGCGTCGTGGTATAGTTGTAGTTCCGGAAGGCCAAATCCACCCCTCTCCTTGATATCTATTAAATTTTTATATTTAATCCTGGGCTTTTTACCTTCCCAAATAAATTTAGTGACATCCTTCTTCCATTCCCCAAATAATTTTGATCCTCCTAAAACCGGCAAGTTTTGAAACAAATAGTTTAATTTGGCCAATACCTTCATTTTAATCAATGAGATTCTACCCAATAAAGATAATTTCAATTTTGACCAGCTCTCTAAATTCTTCTTAATTTCTTTCCACAAATTTATATAATTTTCTTGAATCAAATCTATTCCTTTATTGGTCATATTAATCCCCAAATATTTCATTTTTTTGCTAATTTCTATCCCTGTAATTTCTTCTAATATCCTTTTTTCATCATTTTCCAAATTTTTCACTAACATTTTTGTTTTATTATAATTAATTTTTAAACCTGCCAGTTCTCCATATTCTTTTATATTCTGAATGGCTATGGGGATGCTACTAGTTGGATCCTCCGTTGTTATTATAATGTCATCGGCATATGCCTTAACTTTAAATTTCTTTTTTCCAATCATAATTCCTTTAATGCCCTCCTCGTTCCTTATGTTTTTTAATAATGGCTCTAAGGCCAATATGAAAAGAAGTGGCGACAAGGGACAACCTTGTCTGGTTCCCTTCCTAATTTTTATTTCTTCCGTTAATCTGCCATTCACCACTAATTTTGCTCTTTGGTTATTATATATGGCTCTCATTGCCCTTAGAAAATTTTCTCCCACATTCACTACTCAAAGACATTTATTACGTTTCTTACATTATCTTTGGCATGCCTTCCCTTCATAAAGCCCACTTGATCTTTGTGAATCAACTCTCCCAGTACTTCTCCTAATCTCCTTGCCATGATTTTTGCAGAAAGTTTGTAATCTGCATTTAGGAGTGAAATCGGCCTATAATTTGTTATCATTTCTGGATCTGAGTTTTGTTTGGGTAAAAGTATTATTGATGCCTCCCCCCATGTTGAGGGCATTAGTCCTTCTTTTAATATCCCATTCATCAGTGCCTGAAGGGGTTTTATCATACTCTCCTCTAGTTTCCTATACACTTCTATTGGCAATCCATCTGGACCTGGGCTTTTCCCTTTTTTCATTTCCTGAAGAACTTCTTTTATCTCTTCCAGATTATTCCCTGCTACTTAGCCCGCAAACAAATAAAATCCCTACCTCTTTCTGGAGGAGCGATACTTCTTAACAGAACAAGCGCGCGGCTTCATCTTCTGGCGCTTGAGCGGTGTTCCTGGCATTGTTTCCGGTATATACTCGGAATCTTTTTTTTTTTTTTTTAAATAATAAAACTTTATTGACTTATTCATAATCCTTTTGGTTATTTAACTTTTCTTTCATTAGGTACTGGTGCCACCCAAAGCCTATGTTTACCCCTTCAAGATCTAATATGTCTGTATTCTTTAACTCAATCCAGTCCATCAGCCACACTAATCCTGCAGCGTCGTGGTATAGTTGTAGTTCCGGAAGGCCAAATCCACCCCTCTCCTTGATATCTATTAAATTTTTATATTTAATCCTGGGCTTTTTCCCTTCCCAAATAAATTTAGTGACATCCTTCTTCCATTCCCCAAATAATTTCGATCCTCCAAAAACCGGCAAGTTTTGAAACAAATAGTTTAATTTAGCCAAATCCTTCATTTTAATCAATGAGATTCTACCCAATAAAGATAATTTCAATTTTGACCAGCTCTCTAAATTCTTCTTAATTTCTTTCCACAAATTTATACAATTTTCTTGAATCAAATCTATTCCTTTATTGGTCATATTAATCCCCAAATATTTCATTTTTTTGCTAATTTCTATCCCTGTAATTTCTTCTAATATCCTTTTTTCATCATTTTCCAAATTTTTCACTAACATTTTTGTTTTATTATAATTAATTTTTAAACCTGCCAGTTCTCCATATTCTTTTATATTCTGAATGGCTATGGGGATGCTACTAGTTGGATCCTCCGTTGTTATTATAATGTCATCGGCATATGCCTTAACTTTAAATTTCTTTTTTCCAATCATAATTCCTTTAATGCCCTCCTCGTTCCTTATGTTTTTTAATAATGGCTCTAAGGCCAATATGAAAAGAAGTGGCGACAAGGGACAACCTTGTCTGGTTCCCTTCCTAATTTTTATTTCTTCCGTTAATCTGCCATTCACCACTAATTTTGCTCTTTGGTTATTATATATGGCTCTCATTGCCCTTAGAAAATTTTCTCCCACATTCACTACTCAAAGACATTTATTACGTGTCTTACATTATCTTTGGCATGCCTTCCCTTCATAAAGCCCACTTGATCTTTGTGAATCAACTCTCCCAGTACTTCTCCTAATCTCCTTGCCATGATTTTTGCAGAAAGTTTGTAATCTGCATTTAGGAGTGAAATCGGCCTATAATTTGTTATCATTTCTGGATCTGAGTTTTGTTTGGGTAAAAGTATTATTGATGCCTCCCCCCATGTTGAGGGCATTAGTCCTTCTTTTAATATCCCATTCATCAGTGCCTGAAGGGGTTTTATCATACTCTCCTCTAGTTTCCTATACACTTCTATTGGCAATCCATCTGGACCTGGGCTTTTCCCTTTTTTCATTTCCTGAAGAACTTCTTTTATCTCTTCCAGATTATTCCCTGCTACTTAGCCCGCAAACAAATAAAATCCCTACCTCTTTCTGGAGGAGCGATACTTCTTAACAGAACAAGCGCGCGGCTTCATCTTCCGGCGCTTGAGCGGTGTTCCTGGCATTGTTTCCGGTATATACTCGGAATCTTTTTTTTTTTTTTTAAATAATAAAACTTTATTGACTTATTCATAATCCTTTTGGTTATTTAACTTTTCTTTCATTAGGTACTGGTGCCACCCAAAGCCTATGTTTACCCCTTCAAGATCTAATATGTCTGTATTCTTTAACTCAATCCAGTCCATCAGCCACACTAATCCTGCAGCGTCGTGGTATAGTTGTAGTTCCGGAAGGCCAAATCCACCCCTCTCCTTGATAGCTATTAAATTTTTATATTTAATCCTGGGCTTTTTCCCTTCCCAAATAAATTTAGTGACATCCTTCTTCCATTCCCCAAATAATTTCGATCCTCCTAAAACCGGCAAGTTTTGAAACAAATAGTTTAATTTGGCCAATACCTTCATTTTAATCAATGAGATTCTACCCAATAAAGATAATTTCAATTTTGACCAGCTCTCTAAATTCTTCTTAATTTCTTTCGACAAATTTATATAATTTTCTTGAATCAAATCGATTCCTTTATTGGTCATATTAATCCCCAAATATTTCATTTTTTTGCTAATTTCTATCCCTGTAATTTCTTCTAATATCCTTTTTTCATCATTTTCCAAATTTTTCACTAACATTTTTGTTTTATTATAATTAATTTTTAAACCTGCCAGTTCTCCATATTCTTTTATATTCTGAATGGCTATGGGGATGCTACTAGTTGGATCCTCCGTTGTTATTATAATGTCATCGGCATATGCCTTAACTTTAAATTTCTTTTTTCCAATCATAATTCCTTTAATGCCCTCCTCGTTCCTTATGTTTTTTAATAATGGCTCTAAGGCCAATATGAAAAGAAGTGGCGACAAGGGACAACCTTGTCTGGTTCCCTTCCTAATTTTTATTTCTTCCGTTAATCTGCCATTCACCACTAATTTTGCTCTTTGGTTATTATATATGGCTCTCATTGCCCTTAGAAAATTTTCTCCCACATTCACTACTCAAAGACATTTATTACGTTTCTTACATTATCTTTGGCATGCCTTCCCTTCATAAAGCCCACTTGATCTTTGTGAATCAACTCTCCCAGTACTTCTCCTAATCTCCTTGCCATGATTTTTGCAGAAAGTTTGTAATCTGCATTTAGGAGTGAAATCGGCCTATAATTTGTTATCATTTCTGGATCTGAGTTTTGTTTGGGTAAAAGTATTATTGATGCCTCCCCCCATGTTGAGGGCATTAGTCCTTCTTTTAATATCCCATTCATCAGTGCCTGAAGGGGTTTTATCATACTCTCCTCTAGTTTCCTATACACTTCTATTGGCAATCCATCTGGACCTGGGCTTTTCCCTTTTTTCATTTCCTGAAGAACTTCTTTTATCTCTTCCAGATTATTCCCTGCTACTTAGCCCGCAAACAAATAAAATCCCTACCTCTTTCTGGAGGAGCGATACTTCTTAACAGAACAAGCGCGCGGCTTCATCTTCTGGCGCTTGAGCGGTGTTCCTGGCATTGTTTCCGGTATATACTCGGAATCTTTTTTTTTTTTTTTAAATAATAAAACTTTATTGACTTATTCATAATCCTTTTGGTTATTTAACTTTTCTTTCATTAGGTACTGGTGCCACCCAAAGCCTATGTTTACCCCTTCAAGATCTAATATGTCTGTATTCTTTAACTCAATCCAGTCCATCAGCCACACTAATCCTGCAGCGTCGTGGTATAGTTGTAGTTCCGGAAGGCCAAATCCACCCCTCTCCTTGATATCTATTAAATTTTTATATTTAATCCTGGGCTTTTTACCTTCCCAAATAAATTTAGTGACATCCTTCTTCCATTCCCCAAATAATTTTGATCCTCCTAAAACCGGCAAGTTTTGAAACAAATAGTTTAATTTGGCCAATACCTTCATTTTAATCAATGAGATTCTACCCAATAAAGATAATTTCAATTTTGACCAGCTCTCTAAATTCTTCTTAATTTCTTTCGACAAATTTATATAATTTTCTTGAATCAAATCGATTCCTTTATTGGTCATATTAATCCCCAAATATTTCATTTTTTTGCTAATTTCTATCCCTGTAATTTCTTCTAATATCCTTTTTTCATCATTTTCCAAATTTTTCACTAACATTTTTGTTTTATTATAATTAATTTTTAAACCTGCCAGTTCTCCATATTCTTTTATATTCTGAATGGCTATGGGGATGCTACTAGTTGGATCCTCCGTTGTTATTATAATGTCATCGGCATATGCCTTAACTTTAAATTTCTTTTTTCCAATCATAATTCCTTTAATGCCCTCCTCGTTCCTTATGTTTTTTAATAATGGCTCTAAGGCCAATATGAAAAGAAGTGGCGACAAGGGACAACCTTGTCTGGTTCCCTTCCTAATTTTTATTTCTTCCGTTAATCTGCCATTCACCACTAATTTTGCTCTTTGGTTATTATATATGGCTCTCATTGCCCTTAGAAAATTTTCTCCCACATTCACTACTCAAAGACATTTATTACGTTTCTTACATTATCTTTGGCATGCCTTCCCTTCATAAAGCCCACTTGATCTTTGTGAATCAACTCTCCCAGTACTTCTCCTAATCTCCTTGCCATGATTTTTGCAGAAAGTTTGTAATCTGCATTTAGGAGTGAAATCGGCCTATAATTTGTTATCATTTCTGGATCTGAGTTTTGTTTGGGTAAAAGTATTATTGATGCCTCCCCCCATGTTGAGGGCATTAGTCCTTCTTTTAATATCCCATTCATCAGTGCCTGAAGGGGTTTTATCATACTCTCCTCTAGTTTCCTATACACTTCTATTGGCAATCCATCTGGACCTGGGCTTTTCCCTTTTTTCATTTCCTGAAGAACTTCTTTTATCTCTTCCAGATTATTCCCTGCTACTTAGCCCGCAAACAAATAAAATCCCTACCTCTTTCTGGAGGAGCGATACTTCTTAACAGAACAAGCGCGCGGCTTCATCTTCTGGCGCTTGAGCGGTGTTCCTGGCATTGTTTCCGGTATATACTCGGAATCTTTTTTTTTTTTTTTAAATAATAAAACTTTATTGACTTATTCATAATCCTTTTGGTTATTTAACTTTTCTTTCATTAGGTACTGGTGCCACCCAAAGCCTATGTTTACCCCTTCAAGATCTAATATGTCTGTATTCTTTAACTCAATCCAGTCCATCAGCCACACTAATCCTGCAGCGTCGTGGTATAGTTGTAGTTCCGGAAGGCCAAATCCACCCCTCTCCTTGATATCTATTAAATTTTTATATTTAATCCTGGGCTTTTTACCTTCCCAAATAAATTTAGTGACATCCTTCTTCCATTCCCCAAATAATTTTGATCCTCCTAAAACCGGCAAGTTTTGAAACAAATAGTTTAATTTGGCCAATACCTTCATTTTAATCAATGAGATTCTACCCAATAAAGATAATTTCAATTTTGACCAGCTCTCTAAATTCTTCTTAATTTCTTTCCACAAATTTATATAATTTTCTTGAATCAAATCTATTCCTTTATTGGTCATATTAATCCCCAAATATTTCATTTTTTTGCTAATTTCTATCCCTGTAATTTCTTCTAATATCCTTTTTTCCCCCTTCATGGATCACTGCCTTGTCGTGGCGAAGGGGCTTGAATTACTCAGGGAAGCTATGGACAGTTCAAGATGGACAGGTCGTAGTGGAGAGTTTGGACCAAACGTGATCCACCTGGAGTAGGAACTGGCAAGCCACTCCAGTATCCCTGCCAAGAAAACTCCATGGACAAAGACAACAGGCATATAAAAGATATGACGCTGGAAGATGAGCCCCTCAGGTCGGAAGGCGTCCAACATGCTACTGGGGAAGAGCGGAGGACAAGTACAAGTAGATTCAGAGCTGATGAAGTGGCTGGGCCAAACCCAAAAGGACGCTCAGTTGCGGATATGCCTGGAAGCGAAAGGAAAGTCCAATGCTGTAAAGAAAAGTATTGCATAGGAACCTGGAATGTAAGAACCATGAACCTTGGTAAGCTGGATGTGGTAAAAAATGAGATGGCAAGAATAAACATTGACATCCTGGGCATCAGTGAACTGAAATGGACGGGAATGGGTGAATTCAGTTCGGATGACTATCATATCTACTACTGTGGGCAGGAATCCCGTAAAAGAAACGGAGTGGCCCTCATAGTTAACAAAAGAGTGGCGAAAGCTGTACTGGGATGCAATCTCAAAAATGATAGAATGATCTCGATACGAATCCAAGGCAGACCTTTTAACATCACAGTAATCCAAGTTTATGCACCAACTACCAGTGCTGAAGAAACTGAAATCGACCAATTCTATGAAGACTTACAACACCTTATAGAAATGACACCAAGGAAGGATGTTCTTCTCATTATAGGGGATTGGAATGCTAAAGTAGGTAGTCAAGAGATAAAAGGAACAACTGGCAAGTTTGGCCTTGGAGTTCAAAATGAAGCAGGGCAAAGGCTAATAGAGTTCTGTCAAGAGAACAAACTGGTCATCACAAACACTCTTTTCCAACAACACAAGAGACGACTCTACACATGGACATCACCAGATGGGCAACATCGAAATCAGATTGATTATATTCTCTGCAGCCAAAGATGGAGAAGCTCTATACACTCAGCAAAAACAAGACCTGGAGCTGACTGTGGCTCAGATCATCAGCTTCTTATAGCAAAATTCCAGCTTAAACTGAAGAAAGTAGGAAAAACCACTGGGCCAGTAAGATACAATCTAAATCAAATTCCTTATGAATACACAGTTGAAGTGAAGAACAGGTTTAAGGATTTAGATTTGGTGGATAGAGTGCCTGAAGAACTGTGGATGGAGGCTCGTAACATTATACAGGAGGCAGCAACGAAAACCATCCCAATGAAAAAGAAATGCAAGAAAGCAAAGTGGCTGTCCAATGAGGCCTTACAAATAGCGGGGGAGAGAAGGCAAGCAAAATGTGAGGGAGATAGCGAAAGATACAGGAAATTGAATGCAGATTTCCAAAAAATAGCAAGGAGAGACAAGAGGGCCTTTTTAAACGAGCAATGCAAAGAAATAGAGGAAAACAACAGAATGGGAAAAACCAGAGATCTGTTCAAGAAAATTGGAGATATGAAAGGAACATTTCGTACAAAGATCACCACAATTAAGGACAAAAGTGGAAAGGACCTAACAGAAGCAGAAGACATCAAGAAGAGGTGGCAAGAATACACAGAGGAATTATACCAGAAAGATATGGAGGTCTCATACACCCCAGGTAGTGTGGTTGCTGACCTTGAGCCAGACATCCTGGAGAGTGAAGTCAAATGGGCCTTAGAAAGCCTTGCTAACAACAAGGCCAGTGGAAGTGATGATATTCCAGCCGAACTATTTAAAATTTTAAAAGATGATGCTGTTAAGGTGCTACACTCAATATGCCAGCAAGTTTGGAAAACTCAGCAGTGGCCAGAGGATTGGAGAAGATCAGTCTATATCCCAATCCCAAAGAAGGGCAGTGCCAAAGAATGCTCCAACTACCGCACAATTGCACTCATTTCACACGCTAGCAAGGTTCTGCTAAAAATTCTACAAGGCAGGCTTAAGCAGTATGTGGACCGAGAACTCCCAGAAGTGCAAGCTGGATTTCGAAGGGGCAGAGGAACCAGAGACCAAATTGCAAACATGCGCTGGATTATGGAGAAAGCTAGAGAGTTCCAGAAAAACATTTACTTCTGCTTCATTGACTACGCAAAAGCTTTTGACTGTGTCGACCACAGCAAACTATGGCAAGTTCTTAAAGAAATGGGAGTGCCTGATCACCTCATCCGTCTCCTGAGAAATCTCTACGTGGGACAAGAAGCTACAGTTAGAACTGGATATGGAATAACTGATTGGTTCAAAATTGGGAAAGGAGTACGACAAGGCTGTATATTGTCTCCCTGCTTATTTAACTTATATGCAGAATTCATCATGCGAAAGGCTGGACTGGATGAATCCCAAACCGGCATTAAGATTGCCGGAAGAAACATAAACAACCTCAGATATGCGGATGATACAACCTTGATGGCAGAAAGTGAGGAGGAATTAAAGAACCTTTTAATGAGGGTGAAAGAGGAGAGCGCAAAATATGGTCTGAAGCTCAACATCAAAAAAACTAAGATCATGGCCACTGGTCCCATCACCTCCTGGCAAATAGAAGGGGAGGAAATGGAGGCAGTGAGAGATTTCACTTTCTTGGGTTCCATGATCACTGCAGATGGTGACAGCAGTCACGAAATTAGAAGACGCCTGCTTCTTGGGAGAAAAGCAATGACAAACCTAGACAGCACCTTAAAAAGCAAAGACATCACCTTGCCAACAAAGGTCCGTATAGTTAAAGCTATGGTTTTCCCAGTAGTAATGTACGGAAGTGAGAGCTGGACCATAAAGAAGGCTGATCGCCGAAGAATTGATGCTTTTGAATTATGGTGCTGGAGGAGACTCTTGAGAGTCCCATGGACTGCAAGAAGATCAAACCTATCCATTCTTAAAGAAATCAGCCCTGAGTGCTCACTAGAAGGACAGATCCTGAAGTTGAGGCTCCAGTACTTTGGCCACCTCATGAGAAGAGAAGACTCCCTAGAAAAGACCCTGATGTTGGGAAAGATTGAGGGCACAAGGAGAAGGGGACGGCAGAGGATGAGATGGTTGGACAGTGTTCTCGAAGCTACTAACATGAGTTTGGCCAAACTGCGAGAGGCAGTGAAGGATAGGCGTGCTTGGCGTGCTCTGGTCCATGGGGTCACGAAGAGTCGGACACGACTGAACGACTGAACAATCCTTTTTTCATCATTTTCCAAATTTTTCACTAACATTTTTGTTTTATTATAATTAATTTTTAAACCTGCCAGTTCTCCATATTCTTTTATATTCTGAATGGCTATGGGGATGCTACTAGTTGGATCCTCCGTTGTTATTATAATGTCATCGGCATATGCCTTAACTTTAAATTTCTTTTTTCCAATCATAATTCCTTTAATGCCCTCCTCGTTCCTTATGTTTTTTAATAATGGCTCTAAGGCCAATATGAAAAGAAGTGGCGACAAGGGACAACCTTGTCTGGTTCCCTTCCTAATTTTTATTTCTTCCGTTAATCTGCCATTCACCACTAATTTTGCTCTTTGGTTATTATATATGGCTCTCATTGCCCTTAGAAAATTTTCTCCCACATTCACTACTCAAAGACATTTATTACGTTTCTTACATTATCTTTGGCATGCCTTCCCTTCATAAAGCCCACTTGATCTTTGTGAATCAACTCTCCCAGTACTTCTCCTAATCTCCTTGCCATGATTTTTGCAGAAAGTTTGTAATCTGCATTTAGGAGTGAAATCGGCCTATAATTTGTTATCATTTCTGGATCTGAGTTTTGTTTGGGTAAAAGTATTATTGATGCCTCCCCCCATGTTGAGGGCATTAGTCCTTCTTTTAATATCCCATTCATCAGTGCCTGAAGGGGTTTTATCATACTCTCCTCTAGTTTCCTATACACTTCTATTGGCAATCCATCTGGACCTGGGCTTTTCCCTTTTTTCATTTCCTGAAGAACTTCTTTTATCTCTTCCAGATTATTCCCTGCTACTTAGCCCGCAAACAAATAAAATCCCTACCTCTTTCTGGAGGAGCGATACTTCTTAACAGAACAAGCGCGCGGCTTCATCTTCTGGCGCTTGAGCGGTGTTCCTGGCATTGTTTCCGGTATATACTCGGAATCTTTTTTTTTTTTTTTTAAATAATAAAACTTTATTGACTTATTCATAATCCTTTTGGTTATTTAACTTTTCTTTCATTAGGTACTGGTGCCACCCAAAGCCTATGTTTACCCCTTCAAGATCTAATATGTCTGTATTCTTTAACTCAATCCAGTCCATCAGCCACACTAATCCTGCAGCGTCGTGGTATAGTTGTAGTTCCGGAAGGCCAAATCCACCCCTCTCCTTGATAGCTATTAAATTTTTATATTTAATCCTGGGCTTTTTCCCTTCCCAAATAAATTTAGTGACATCCTTCTTCCATTCCCCAAATAATTTCGATCCTCCTAAAACCGGCAAGTTTTGAAACAAATAGTTTAATTTGGCCAATACCTTCATTTTAATCAATGAGATTCTACCCAATAAAGATAATTTCAATTTTGACCAGCTCTCTAAATTCTTCTTAATTTCTTTCGACAAATTTATATAATTTTCTTGAATCAAATCTATTCCTTTATTGGTCATATTAATCCCCAAATATTTCATTTTTTTGCTAATTTCTATCCCTGTAATTTCTTCTAATATCCTTTTTTCATCATTTTCCAAATTTTTCACTAACATTTTTGTTTTATTATAATTAATTTTTAAACCTGCCAGTTCTCCATATTCTTTTATATTCTGAATGGCTATGGGGATGCTACTAGTTGGATCCTCCGTTGTTATTATAATGTCATCGGCATATGCCTTAACTTTAAATTTCTTTTTTCCAATCATAATTCCTTTAATGCGCTCCTCGTTCCTTATGTTTTTTAATAATGGCTCTAAGGCCAATATGAAAAGAAGTGGCGACAAGGGACAACCTTGTCTGGTTCCCTTCCTAATTTTTATTTCTTCCGTTAATCTGCCATTCACCACTAATTTTGCTCTTTGGTTATTATATATGGCTCTCATTGCCCTTAGAAAATTTTCTCCCACATTCACTACTCAAAGACATTTATTACGTGTCTTACATTATCTTTGGCATGCCTTCCCTTCATAAAGCCCACTTGATCTTTGTGAATCAACTCTCCCAGTACTTCTCCTAATCTCCTTGCCATGATTTTTGCAAAAAGTTTGTAATCTGCATTTAGGAGTGAAATCGGCCTATAATTTGTTATCATTTCTGGATCTGAGTTTTGTTTGGGTAAAAGTATTATTGATGCCTCCCCCCATGTTGAGGGCATTAGTCCTTCTTTTAATATCCCATTCATCAGTGCCTGAAGGGGTTTTATCATACTCTCCTCTAGTTTCCTATACACTTCTATTGGCAATCCATCTGGACCTGGGCTTTTCCCTTTTTTCATTTCCTGAAGAACTTCTTTTATCTCTTCCAGATTATTCCCTGCTACTTAGCCCGCAAACAAATACAATCCCTACCTCGTTCTGCAGGAGCAATACCTCTTCACAGAACAAGCGCGCGGCTTCATCTTCCGGCGCTTGAGCGGTGTTCCTGGCATTGTTTCCGGTATATACTCGGAATCTTTTTTTTTTTTTTTTAAATAATAAAACTTTATTGACTTATTCATAATCCTTTTGGTTATTTAACTTTTCTTTCATTAGGTACTGGTGCCACCCAAAGCCTATGTTTACCCCTTCAAGATCTAATATGTCTGTATTCTTTAACTCAATCCAGTCCATCAGCCACACTAATCCTGCAGCGTCGTGGTATAGTTGTAGTTCCGGAAGGTCAAATCCACCCCTCTCCTTGATATCTATTAAATTTTTATATTTAATCCTGGGCTTTTTCCCTTCCCAAATAAATTTAGTGACATCCTTCTTCCATTCCCCAAATAATTTCGATCCTCCTAAAACCGGCAAGTTTTGAAACAAATAGTTTAATTTGGCCAATACCTTCATTTTAATCAATGAGATTCTACCCAATAAAGATAATTTCAATTTTGACCAGCTCTCTAAATTCTTCTTAATTTCTTTCGACAAATTTATATAATTTTCTTGAATCAAATCGATTCCTTTATTGGTCATATTAATCCCCAAATATTTCATTTTTTTGCTAATTTCTATCCCTGTAATTTCTTCTAATATCCTTTTTTCATCATTTTCCAAATTTTTCACTAACATTTTTGTTTTATTATAATTAATTTTTAAACCTGCCAGTTCTCCATATTCTTTTATATTCTGAATGGCTATGGGGATGCTACTAGTTGGATCCTCCGTTGTTATTATAATGTCATCGGCATATGCCTTAACTTTACATTTCTTTTTTCCAATCATAATTCCTTTAATGCGCTCCTCGTTCCTTATGTTTTTTAATAATGGCTCTAAGGCCAATATGAAAAGAAGTGGCGACAAGGGACAACCTTGTCTGGTTCCCTTCCTAATTTTTATTTCTTCCGTTAATCTGCCATTCACCACTAATTTTGCTCTTTGGTTATTATATATGGCTCTCATTGCCCTTAGAAAATTTTCTCCCACATTCACTACTCAAAGACATTTATTACGTGTCATACATTATCTTTGGCATGCCTTCCCTTCATAAAGCCCACTTGATCTTTGTGAATCAACTCTCCCAGTACTTCTCCTAATCTCCTTGCCATGATTTTTGCAAAAAGTTTGTAATCTGCATTTAGGAGTGAAATCGGCCTATAATTTGTTATCATTTCTGGATCTGAGTTTTGTTTGGGTAAAAGTATTATTGATGCCTCCCCCCATGTTGAGGGCATTAGTCCTTCTTTTAATATCCCATTCATCAGTGCCTGAAGGGGTTTTATCATACTCTCCTCTAGTTTCCTATACACTTCAATTGGCAATCCATCTGGACCTGGGCTTTTCCCTTTTTTCATTTCCTGAAGAACTTCTTTTATCTCTTCCAGATTATTCCCTGCTACTTAGCCCGCAAACAAATACAACCCCTACCTCGTTCTGCAGGAGCAATACCTCTTCACAGAACAAGCGCGCGGCTTCATCTTCCGGCTCTTGAGCGGTGTTCCTGGCATTGTTTCCGGTATATACTCGGAATCTTTTTTTTTTTTTTTTAAATAATAAAACTTTATTGACTTATTCATAATCCTTTTGGTTATTTAACTTTTCTTTCATTAGGTACTGGTGCCACCCAAAGCCTATGTTTACCCCTTCAAGATCTAATATGTCTGTATTCTTTAACTCAAT
Source organism: Darevskia mixta (assembly GCA_034641385.1). Taxonomy (NCBI): domain Eukaryota; kingdom Metazoa; phylum Chordata; class Lepidosauria; order Squamata; family Lacertidae; genus Darevskia; species Darevskia mixta. The sequence continues at coordinate 821,185 of JAWWNH010000076.1, forward strand.
CCAGTCCATCAGCCACACTAATCCTGCAGCGTCGTGGTATAGTTGTAGTTCCGGAAGGCCAAATCCACCCCTCTCCTTGATATCTATTAAATTTTTATATTTAATCCTGGGCTTTTTCCCTTCCCAAATAAATTTAGTGACATCCTTCTTCCATTCCCCAAATAATTTCGATCCTCCTAAAACCGGCAAGTTTTGAAACAAATAGTTTAATTTAGCCAATACCTTCATTTTAATCAATGAGATTCTACCCAATAAAGATAATTTCAATTTTGACCAGCTCTCTAAATTCTTCTTAATTTCTTTCGACAAATTTATATAATTTTCTTGAATCAAATCTATTCCTTTATTGGTCATATTAATCCCCAAATATTTCATTTTTTTGCTAATTTCTATCCCTGTAATTTCTTCTAATATCCTTTTTTCATCATTTTCCAAATTTTTCACTAACATTTTTGTTTTATTATAATTAATTTTTAAACCTGCCAGTTCTCCATATTCTTTTATATTCTGAATGGCTATGGGGATGCTACTAGTTGGATCCTCCGTTGTTATTATAATGTCATCGGCATATGCCTTAACTTTAAATTTCTTTTTTCCAATCATAATTCCTTTAATGCGCTCCTCGTTCCTTATGTTTTTTAATAATGGCTCTAAGGCCAATATGAAAAGAAGTGGCGACAAGGGACAACCTTGTCTGGTTCCCTTCCTAATTTTTATTTCTTCCGTTAATCTGCCATTCACCACTAATTTTGCTCTTTGGTTATTATATATGGCTCTCATTGCCCTTAGAAAATTTTCTCCCACATTCACTACTCAAAGACATTTATTACGTGTCTTACATTATCTTTGGCCTTCCCTTCATAAAGCCCACTTGATCTTTGTGAATCAACTCTCCCAGTACTTCTCCTAATCTCCTTGCCATGATTTTTGCAAAAAGTTTGTAATCTGCATTTAGGAGTGAAATCGGCCTATAATTTGTTATCATTTCTGGATCTGAGTTTTGTTTGGGTAAAAGTATTATTGATGCCTCCCCCCATGTTGAGGGCATTAGTCCTTCTTTTAATATCCCATTCATCAGTGCCTGAAGGGGTTTTATCATACTCTCCTCTAGTTTCCTATACACTTCAATTGGCAATCCATCTGGACCTGGGCTTTTCCCTTTTTTCATTTCCTGAAGAACTTCTTTTATCTCTGTAATTGTTATTTCTTTATTTAATAACTTACCTTTTTCCTTTGGTATTTGAGGCCAATTTAATTTCCCTAAATATTCATCAATCTTTTGACTATTTACCCCCTCTTCTGAAAACGTGCCGCTCCACGCCATGGGGTCGCCATCTCGGTAGCTGCCGGTAAACGATCCCAACACGATACGGACGTCGAAGTTTTTCGGGGAGAATCCTCACTATGTCGTGTCCCCAATGGTAACTGTAGCTAGCTGTCAAGAACGCACGCCACTCCGAGAAGTCAGCGGAAGAAAGTCTTGAAGTTTATTGTACTGGTGCTAAACTGATAAAAGAATTGGAAGAGGGAACTTTCCTTTCCCCCCTATCCACTCTGAGCCTAATAACATCGACTGAACTTTTTTTTCCCCCTCCCTGTCACTTCATTGCCTATGCGCAGGGCAATGGAAGCTTTCAGGGTAGGAGTTAAGGATAAACAGTTAAAGGGAACTTTAATCAGTGATTTTTTCTTAATGCTTTTTCTTTAGTTCTATGTGTAATAAGGAATTTTGGGTACAGGCTCTCAGGAAAGGGAGTTTTCAGGAATGGAGGTTAAGCACAGGTAATTAAGCCCTCAACAGTCTTTCTCGAACACAGGGAAGAATTAAAGGTTGGTTTGCAGACTTTCTTAGCTAGGAGGGTTTTGGAAGCAGGCTGCGTTCCTTATTCCCTCAAGGTTTTTTTCCCTCTTTCCCCTCATTCTTCTTTTTGCCGCTTTTCCTCCCCCTTCCTTAGCTTACTTGTACCACAGTGAAGGGTTTTCAGGAACAAAGGAAAATGCAGAAAGGGTTTTCAAAGGGTATCGTTTTATTTGTGCTGTTTAATGTACAAAGAAACAATATAATGAAATTGTATTTGTAAATGTTTTTAATGTTCTGTAAAGGATTATGAATAAGTCAATAAAGTTTTATTATTTAAAAAAAAAAAAAGATTCCGAGTATATACCGGAAACAATGCCAGGAACACCGCTCAAGCGCCGGAGGATGAAAGTGTTTGAGGGATATTATAAAATGTTATATAAAGATCCTGTCTTTATATAGTAGGTTGGCATGCCTACTTATTAAGGGGGGGAAAAGAGAGCCATAACAACTTTACGGACCACGTGATAAAAAAATCCCTATTCAAGATTTGGGAAGAGTACAAAAATATATTGGAACCAAAAATACCAAATTGGGCATCACCTCTGGAAATGACATCGATAACAAAACAAAAAAAGGGAGATAATTGGCTAACTTATCAAGATTTATTAATAGAAGGAATAGAATATCCCAAATTAAAATCATATAGTCAAATAGAACAACATTGTGAAAGTTGGATGCAATACCATCAAATTCAAAGCATATATATGAAACATAAAAAGGTAGGATTTGCAAATAAAAAATCAAAATTTCAGGAAATAATATTAGAAAACACAAAAAAACCTTTAGCCAAACTATATGCGTACTTGCTGGAATGGGAAATGAAGGACGAAGAAGTAAAGTGCGTTATGATAAAGTGGGCACAAGACGTAGGGAGACCAATTTACAGAACGGAGTGGGACAAATTATGGATGAACACGATGAAATTTACAGCATGCGCCAATATAAGAGAAAATATGATGAAACTGGTGTACAGGTGGCACCTGACACCAGAGAAAATCGCTAAAATTTATAAGATAGATTCGGACAAATGCTGGAAGTGTCAAGAAAAGAAAGGCACATACTACCATTGTTGGTGGGAGTGCAAAAAGATACAGGAATTTTGGTGCGAGATATACAACAAATTAAAGAGAATGCTAGGGTTTACCTTTCGGAAAAGCCCTGAGGTGTTCTTATTGAGCATATTGCCGGATAAGGTCCCAGAGATAAAAGTAAATGTTCTCCTGTATGCCTGTGCCGCAGCAAGATTGTTGATAGCACAAAAATGGAGGGAAAAAGAAACACCATCGATTCAAGAATGGCATATAAAGTTAATAGAATATATGAATCTAGCTAAAATGACTGCGGCAATTAGGAATGTACCAAAACAAAGAACAAGGGAAGAATGGATACGGGTGGAGGAATACTTTAAGAAAGAAAAGATAGAAACAGATTTGATGAACTGCTTAGAATGAAAACCTTAGAAGGAGGAAGTGAACTATAGTAAAACAAGAGCTCTGATGTATCGGGTAAATTAGAGATTTATAGTTATTATAGTATCAGCATAAGCAAATAATAGAATAAGGAACGAAGCACACTCTGTATGAAGTTTTTTTATTTGGTAGATAGAGGTAAGAGAAAGGGGAGGGGGAGATAGAGAAAGGGATGAAGGTAAAGATATTAGAAATTAGATAGAAAGGGGAGGGAGAGAGTAAGGGAGGGGGGAGGAGATAGGGATTAGAGAGAAAGAAGGAATGTATGCAGAGAGAGAGGATGTATGGAGAATGGTAGCAGTGGAAGAGATATGTATATGGAATATGTGTATGATAGCAGTGGAAGAGGGTATGGTAGCAGTGGAAGAGATATGTATAGCATGTTTGGAATGAATGTTAGTGAGGATAGATGAGGTATGTATTGATGTATGTTTGCATGTAGACAATGTATGTATGTATGTATGTATGTATGTAGGTATGTAGGTATGTAGGTATGTAGATAAGATATGTATGCATGTAGATAATGTATGTATTGATTCAGATGTGAATTTTCTTTTTATACCTAATAAAACTTCAATAAATTAAAAAAAAAAAAAAAAAAGATCCTGTCTGGTCCGGCCGAGGAAAGGTCCTGTACCACTTCTGTAGAGAAGTACTTGTGGTTTGCCATCTTGTACAGGACGTGCGTGCGTGTATGCGTACTGAATGGGCTCATAGGTGCGTCCCATCAGCAATGCTTAGGTGTGCACAAAAAGTGGATGCAACACAGGATATTGTTTGCAGACTGGGATTCTTTTACCAAAGCCAGTCTGGTTTCTGACCCTGGCACAGCATCAAACTTCCTCAAACCCAAGAGACTAATGACACTGAATAAGATAGTAGTCTGATACAATACAATTCTGTACTGTACTACATCTGACAGAGTAATCACTTTGTTGTATGCTCCCACATGACAAAACACATCCTATATAATAATTTTCCTTTGACACGGGAAGTGGTCGCCCGGAACCGGGCAAAGGGGCCTTCGCTAGGCTACGGAGGGAAGTTTGGCGCGCCCGCCGTCATTTCAAATCCAGCGCTCTCTTTCACTAACAATAAAACCACTTCCAATTTCCCACATTGTATTTGTTTTGTCTTATTTTGGCTCAGTGTAGCACACATTCTGTTTAAATTTTACTCCTTTACATTCTAATCTCTCCATTTAATTTCCTTGTTCTTATTTCTTTTTCAAGTCTCACTTCAGTTCCGTTAAAAGATTATTATTGGGGTAGTATGAATCTAGGTATAATTTGAATAAATTCCACTCCTTATAAATATTCTGATTTGTAACTCCTCTCATCTTCCCTGACAACTTTGCCAATTCCAGATATTCGATCATTAAGATCTGCCACTCGGCTATTGATAGGGCTGTCTCTCCTTTCCAGTTCCTGGCTATTAGGATCCTGACTGCTGCTGTTCCATACATAAGCAGTGGTCTCATTTCCGTTTTTATTTCTCCTGACATTATTCCTATAAAGAAAGTCTCCGGTCTTTTCTTAAATGTAAATTTCAATAGTCTTTTTAATTCATTATATAATTTGTCCCAAAAATCCTTAATAATTGTACAGTTCCACCACATGTGGAGATAAGTCCCTGTTTCTTTCTTACATCTCCAACACATTGGTGATACTCCTGCATACATTTTCGCCAGCTTTTCTGGTGTGTGGTGCCACCTGAAAATCATCTTCATTACATTTTCCCTTAAACTACTACACATTGTAAATTTGATGTCCTTTCGCCATAGTCTTTCCCATTGGACCATTAGGATGTTATGCCCAAAGTTTGGGCCCATCTGACCATGACTCCTTTTACCTGTTCTTCTATTACTTCCCACTCCAGCAGAAAATTGTATATTTTGGAAATAGATTTCCTTTTCTCATTTGTTAATATTTTCTCAAATTTGGAGCTCTCTTTTGCCAATCCTTCTTTCTTATCCATATTGAATCTTTGATTTATTTGAAAGTATTGGAACCAATCGGTTAATTTATCCTTGATTGTTTCATATTTTTTTAATACGGGTTGATTTTCAATTTCCTCCACCAGCATTTGATATGTTGGCCAATTTTTGCCCATGTTTTTTCTTTTAACCGCTACGGCTTCTGCTGGAGAGGTCCATAATGGTATTTTAGGTTCGAGCAGCCACTTATTTCTCTCCCAGGTTTTATACAGTGATCTTCTTATTACATGGTTTAAAAAACCTTTATGCTGTTTCACTTTATCATAAATCAAATAGGCATGCCACCCGAACCTATTATCGTGACCTTCTAGGTCAGTGATGGCTAACCTTGACACTCCAGATGTTTTGGAACTACAACTCCCATCAACCCTAGCTAACAGGACCAGTGGTCAGGGATGATGGAAGTTGTAGTTCCAAAACATCTGGAGTGTCAAGGTTAGCCATCACTGTTCTAGGTCAAGCAGGTCTGTGTCTTCTAGAGTGATCCAATCTTTGATCCAGACTAAGGCTGTAGCCATGTGATATATTTCTAGATCCGGTAAGGAAAAGCCACCCCTCTCCCGGCAGAGGGGGTCGCGGAGAAGTCTAGTTGCACCAGGAAGTGATCTGACCATGGCACTTCTTTTGTTTCACTTTTTTTAATGTCAGATCACCAGCATCCATAGAGGTGAATACCAGGTCTAAGGCATGTCCTTGGCTATGAGTTGGGCCAGACTTATTCAGGGACAGCCCCATGGAGGTCATGCTTTCCACAAAGTCCCGAGCGGCCCCTTGTAAGGTCGTGTCGGCATGGATGTTAAAATCTCCTAAGACAACCAAGCTAGGTGTCTCCAGGAGCACATCCGCCACGACCTGAAGCAGCTTGGGCAAGGAATCCTTGGTGCAGCGGGGAGGTCGGTACACCAAAAGGAATCCTGTGCTGCCCCTATTGCCCAACTTCCAGAACATGCACTCAGAAAACTCGGTCTTTCCAATAGGACGCCTGGTGCAAACTAATGACTTCCTAAAAATCACTGCAACCCCCCCCTCCCCACCCAGATGGCCTAGGTTGCTGTGCGTAAGAGAAACCTGGTGGACAAGCAGCGGCAAGGACTGGCCCATCCGCCTCATCCAACCAAGTCTCTGTCACACATGCCAGGTCAAATCCTCCATCCACAATCAGGTCGTGGATGGCAGTTGTTTTGTTCATCATTGACCTGGCATTACACAGCAGCACTTTCAGGTCATGTGGGTATCCCTTGTTGATTCCAGTACCCGTCCAGTCAGGACCAGACCCGGAGGCAGGGATAGTCCTCAAACAACGACTAAGCCTGCCTCCTCGGTAATGACATGGTCTGGCCTTAGTGTAACTCCTCCTCCTGCCCATGATCACTGAGATCGGGTGTCCCAGTGCATCCCCCCCTGTGGAACCTGCCCCAGCCATTCTGTTGACTGGGGCCCACTCCCAGGCAGCCCTGACCCTATCCCCTTAAAAGGCAAAATACAAACTATACAGCAACCAATAAAATAAAAAACAAAGACATAACAATTGTACTAAAATTAATCCCCAACGAAATACCCCCCTCCCCAGCTACCCCACAACAACGCAAAAAGGAAAAAAAAAATTGAAATGCCATCGACAACTTAGGACATTTTCCAGCCCCACTCTCTAAGCACTAGGGAGTCATTTTTATAGCTGAGAGTGTGAGGGCTTGGGCCCCGCCCCCTAGGCCAGCTGGAAAAGGGCCCTGAAGGGAGCAGGCCCTGGAGTCCTCACCACAGCCGATGGTCCCAGGCCTCTCTGCAGGAGTCCTTTTGATAGCTGGAGGGCTTGGGCCCCGCCCCCTAGGCCAGCTGGTGGAAAAAGGCCTTTAAGGTAGACAAAACTGTATTGTTCCAACCATTACAAAAATACAATCATTAAAAATATACAGACAAGTTGGACGCCATATAAATCTTTACCAATATATTCTTTTAATGTTTTTTAAATACTTTATTGATATCTTATCAAAATACAAAGTAACACATCATACAATCTCAATAATTCATATACACAAAAAGAAAAAAAGAAAAAGAAAAAAAAAGAAAAAAGAAAAAGACAGACCAAAATTACAGAAAAAAAGACTTTACCAATATAAAGCAGTGCTCTTAACAGGTTCAGTACTGTAAAAGTTAAACTAGCATGTGCATGCTACAGTCTGCATGTTATTTTTTTTTTAAGGAACTATAACATTGAAGGATAAAATCCTGCAAGAATTTTTTTAAAAAAGATTTAAAATAAAGGCTTTAATTAAAAATGCATGGACCTAAATTCTGAATTAAATTGTTTTTCAACTAAAAGCAATTTGGCGGAGGGGAGGTGTAAATGAGGCTGAAATCTATTAGACAAAACATAAACCAATTATTTTGAAAATGCATTGCAATCGACCAAAAGTGAAACTAAAAGTTGAGAGGAAAAAACCACCTTATCTTCCAATTCTAACAACTCCTTATCTTCCAGCATAATCCATTCTTTTAACCAGCAGATCCCAGCCGCGGCATAATATAGCCTTAAATCAGGTACCCCCCATCCTCCTCTTTCCTTCGTATCTGTTAATAGTTTGTACTGGATTCTGGGTCTCTTCTTTCCCCAGATAAATTTACTTAAATCCTTCCTCCACCCTTCAAAATTTTCCTTTTTATTCACAATTGGTAGCATCTGGAAGAGGTACAGTAATTTTGGAAGTACAGACATTTTTATTGTCGCAATCCGGCCCATCATGGAGAGGTTCAGAGACCCCCATCTTTCTAAGTCTTTCTTCACCTCCTTCCACAATCCTATATAATAATCTCCAAGTGTCCCTGCATGCGTCTGTGTGTCAGTGGTTTTTTGCCACTGCGCATGCACTTTAGACACGCAGGGATTGGACGGCGCAGAGACTTAGGCCGGCAGGGCGGCCGCCATCTTGCCTGTGCCGAGCGAGGGCCGGCCGGCCGGAGGAGGGGTGGATGGATGGATGGAGGAAGAGAGAGAGGGGGGGAAGGAGGCCGGCGGCGACGGCTATGCCTGCCTCTTCCCCCGCCGGCGCTGCTCCTGGCCTCGAGAAGGCCTCCTGCTTGCTCCGCCTCCCAGCCAGGCGAGGCGACGGGGGGGTTCAGCGCCTTCTCTGCTGCTGCTGATGCGGCGGCGGCTGCTTCGCCTCAGGCCATGGCGGCGGGGCCAGGAGGGGGGGGGAGGCGCGCTTGAGGAGCTGGGGAGGGGGTTGTGCCTCGCCTTCTTCGGACGCCGCCACCAAAGGGCCGGCAGCAGCGCCACCTGCCTCCCCGTCTCCCTCGGGAGCCGCCAATGTGGAGCAGCCGCCGGGCGACGAGGCGAATTGTATCTTTAAATGCATTGAAGTAATGAAATGAAGTTAGCAACCTATCAGCTGAACTTCAGAGCAGTTACATATACTTGAACGGCTCTTCTGAGCATGGCAGGGCTAATTAATCAGAAGATTTTATTCGTGGAATCATTATATTTTGTATTCCAGATATTCCCAATGGCTTTGAAGACTGTCCTTGAGCCTGTAGCGGTCAAACTGTCTCTTGGAGTTTCACCTGCTCAGGACTCTATGAACCCACTCTAAATCCACTGGAGACAGTGAGATTCATGGTCCTTGTCGTGCCCTCGGCACAGGTAAAGTTTATAAATTTATTTAGTTTTTATAGGCTGGTATTGTACTGGACAGTGCAGCTCCACCTACTGGCCGAAAAGAATATTGCAAGAACGGCAGTTGCTGACAGTTGGTGGATGAGAGGGGGAGTTCAGTGGGTGTGAGGGTACCAGAGGGAGTGCTCTTACATGTTCTCCACCTGCAAGATTGTATTGTTGTTTTACCACATCAATTTAATACTTGTCTTCAATTAATACTCACATCAATTGACCACTTCAATTGACACTTGTCTTACCTGATTTTTGTTTCTACCTTGTTTTTTTTGACTGTTAATAAAGTAAAGGATTAAAAGGCAGTCTCTTTTTTTTATCAAGACAAGAAGGTTTAGCTGGATGTCGAACTACATATGTCACCAGGCACTGTAGTAAGGACATTACAGTAAAACAACAACTTTCCAGCAAGTGTAAAGGAGATAAGACTACGCAGAGACCTGCTATTTTGTCAACGCACGTGCCTGCATACGACAATAGCAAGCTCTAAACAGTCAGACATCTCCGTAACAACATGTCTCAGAGTCAGGCGTCTTCTGGAAAGGCAAGGTCCCAAGTCTCTGGCACTTCTAAATCCTCAACTGTGAGTAACACACTCGCCATCGTTCGTGCCAAGGCTGAAGCAGCTAAAACACGAGCAGCCTTTGCCGAGCAAGAAATGAAGATGAAACTGGAAAAGGCTAGGTTAGACGCAAGCCTAGAAAAACTCGCTGTAGAAAAAGAAACAGCAGCCGCCATTGCTGAGGCACACGCCTTAGAAGCGACTTTAATTCTTGTCAGTGAACGCAACAGCGTACTCAGCCCAGACCCGGGACTACAAGATCCCTTGCAACGGACTTCAGAGTACGTTTATCAGCATTCAAAATCAAGTGACTATGTTCCTCTGCAACAACCGGGAGAAGAGGACATCAAAACGATAACCCAAGACCTTTACACAATGCCGCTGCAAGACAGAGACAAGCCTATTCCTATGAGCAACCCGGCAAACTCAACCTTCAAACCAGAGCGGTACAACAGAGGTCACATGAAATCAGAACCATCGGGAAGGTATGATTATACCACACCTTTTCATCGTAGTGACACTCACCACACTGGTCAAAGCACAATAGACTTTGCCAAGTTCCTTGCTAAACGTGAACTAGTCACAAAGGGACTTGAAAAGTTTAACGATCTCCCTGAAAGTTACAGAGCCTGGCGTGCTTCCTTTCAAAATGCTATCGAAGGCCTAGACCTATCGTGCAGTGAAGAGATGGATCTCTTAGTCAAATGGCTTGGCAAGGAGTCTGCCGAACACGCCAAACGAATTAGAACGATAAATATCAATTACCCAGGCATCGGCCTTAAAATGATTTGGAATAGACTTGAGGAGTGTTACGGTTCAATAGAAGCTATAGAGAGCGCACTACAGTAGTACCCCGCAAGACGAATGCCTCGCAAAACGAAAAACTCGCAAGACGAAAGAGTTTTTCGATTTTCGAGTTGCTTCGCAAGACGAATTTCCCTATGGGCTTGCTTCGCAAGACGAAAACGTCTTGCAAGTTTGTTTCCTTTTTCGTAAAACCGTTAATACCCAGAGTGCATTGCTTGAAGAGGTGCAGTTGCGACTTGACTTCGAGGAGCAACTCATAGCACGCGGTGTGGTAGCCTTTTTTGAGGTTTTTGAAGACTTTGCTGATTTTTGAAGATTTTTGAAGATTTTCCGAAACTTATTTTGCAGCCATTTGGTAAGTTAAACTTTTAAAACTTTTTGGGGGGTTTTTGGATTTTGGGTTGTGGTGTTTGGAATTCAAGGACTTGGTGTTGGGGAGGGGTTTTCAGGAATATGGAAGCTTCTGTGGTTTTTTTTGGATTTTTATGGTTTTTGGTGACCATTGGGCCACTCTGCTGTTTTTTTAAAAAAAAGATTTCTGGGTTTTGAATTTCTGTGTGGTGGGTGGCTGGGGGGTCAGGGAGATGTTGGGGAGGGGTTTGCAGGAATATGGAAGCTTCTGTGTTTTTTTTTGGATTTTTATGGTTTTTGGTGATCATTGGGCCACTCTGCTGTTTTTTTTAAAAAAAGATTTCTGGGTTTTGAATTTCTGTGTGGTGGGTGGCTGGGGGGTCAGGGAGATGTTGAGAAGGGGTTTGCAGGAATATGGAAGCTTCTGTGGGGTTTTTTTTGGATTTTTATGGTTTTTGTGATCATTGGGCCACTCTGCTGTTTTTCTAAAAAAAGATTTCTGGGTTTTGAATTTCTGTGTGGTGGGTGGCTGGGGGCTCAGGGAGACGTTGAGAAGGGGTTTGCAGGAATATGGAAGCTTCTGTGGGTTTTTTTGGATTTTTATGGTTTTTGGTGACCATTGGGCCACTCTGCTGTTTTTTTAAAAAAAAGATTTCTGGGTTTTGAATTTCTGTGTGGTGGGTGGCTGGGGGGTCAGGGAGATGTTGGGGAGGGGTTTGCAGGAATATGGAAGCTTCTGTGGTTTTTTTTTGGATTTCTATGGTTTTTGTGATCATTGGGCCACTCTGCTGTTTTTTTAAAAAAAGATTTCTGGGTTTTGAATTTCTGTGTGGTGGGTGGCTGGGGGGTCAGGGAGATGTTGAGAAGGGGTTTGCAGGAATATGGAAGCTTCTGTGGTTTTTTTTGGATTTTTATGGTTTTTGGTGATCATTGGGCCACTCTGCTGTTTTTTTTAAAAAAAGATTTCTGGGTTTTGAATTTCTGTGTGGTGGGTGGCTGGGGGGTCAGGGAGATGTTGAGAAGGGGTTTGCAGGAATATGGAAGCTTCTGTGGTTTTTTTTGGATTTTTATGGTTTTTGGTGACCATTGGGCCACTCTGCTGTTTTTTAAAAAAAAAGATTTCCGGGTTTTGAATTTCTGTGTGGATTTCTTTGCAGTTGGTCTGCAGACTTTGGGGGACTGTGCTGTACGTACAGGTGCTGTTCTGTGCTGTATAAAAAACTGCAGCCTTTTGGTAAGTTGCACTTTAAAACATTTTTTTTTGTTTTCTTTTGGGGGGTGGGTTGCTTGGGAGTCTAGCAGTAGGGGGTGGGAAGGTTCTGGGAGGTTTGGTGCTTTCTTTTGAATTTTTTGCCAGTTGGAGTTGCTCTGCAACCATTGGGTGACACTGCTGTTTTTGGATGTGAAAATATTTGAAAATATTGGGACTGAATTTTGATTTTGGACAAGGATTACGGACATGGCTGAGGATATGAATATGTAATGGACACAATAAGGCTGAAGGCCCGGAAATTGGGGGGAGGCAGAGGGAGAATTGGTAGATGTAATAGAACTAGATGCGGAGGTGAAAAATCTAGAGATATGAAGAGTTTAATAGAAGATGATTTTAAATAAGATGTAGAAACCTGTTAAAAGAATATGATAAGAAAATAGGGAACAATGGAGGGGACGTGGGGGAGCCACGGAAGATGTGTAATGAAACAGTGATGGCATGGCCCGGGATTTGGGTCATGCCAAAGCAAAGTTATGATATAATAGAAATAAGGTCAGGGGTGCTAAGAATGGGTAACTCCTCTGTGAGAGGGGGGGCAAGATATAATTTACGCCTCTCATGGTGAGAGCGGGGGGGCAAAGAAAACCTGACCGGGATGTAATGTGCATATAAAATTGTAAAACTAATAAAAATTATTATAAAAAAAGAAAGAAAAAGAAAGTGATGCTAAGGCCTGATGGTGACCATTCAGAGTGATAGGGAAATTTCCGAATGGGGGACTGGACCTGCTTTATTAAAGTCCCAGACCCCGAAACACGAGGCGATGACCTCAAGGAAACCCCCTTCTTAACTCCTGCCCCACACTGTGTTGCACAAGCATGTACATAAAGCCCTCGCGATAAAGGGTTTCCCCCCTCCCTGCGCCCCTCTCCCCGTTCAGCCCGTAACCGGGACTATAAGCGCTCTATGTCCCTTTAAAACCCCGTTTTCCGTCCCGGTCTACTGCTGTCAAAAGCGCATTCTCCCTCTTTATTTCTTGTTTCGTCCCGGGCAACCTCCATTACTCGTTATGGCCAATGCTTTCCTATGGGTGCGTCTTGGCCAATCAAAACCATGCATTTCCTCTGCAGAGCTGAGCTCAATCAGAACTCTGTGCACGCTCCAGTGACCACTAACAAGGTGTTGACAGCTCCTTATCAGCCCTTGCTGGGAGAACAAAGGTGATTCGATCAGGAACGGATAGTTATTAATTAAATATTGATACATTGTAACAAAACGGAGTCTAGACTCGGAAATGTCCCTTTAAACTTTATTTCTTCCACCAGCCAAGCCGCGAATCTTTAGAAAATCATAGTAAATCACTGCCTTAACGGATTTCCTTCATCCTGGTCTCATTTTAAAGCTTATGAGGAGGGCTTCCAAGCCCCTCGATTCCCGCCATTGCCCGAGCCTCAGGAATTGACTTCTGAGGCCTTTTGTCACCCGCCATTGGTCAATGGGCAAAGGGGAACTTCTTTCCAAACCCTCCATAATCCTTTAAGCGAGAGGGCACGTACGCAGACCTAGGGCCTCAGGAAATGCCACACCTGGGTAATCCTTTCCAAGTACCCATCCTCAAGTTTCCTAGGCGACAGACGGCCCCAAGATACTTCTCATTGTTCTTCCCCGGTTGCCACTCAAAATGTATATCTGACCCACCCAAGAGCCATTTACTTGTTCCTGTGACCCATCACCTGTATGCTAAACTTGTTTACCTGTATGTTAATTTTCTTGTACCCTCCTACTCTCCACCCCTTCTTGACGTTTTGCTTATGTATTAGTGATGTAGTTGTGATGTATGGTGAACTGTATTCTGGGATCTCGCGGGAATCTTTAAAAATGACTGTCGCCCTTTGTTCGGGGTTCGGATTCATCGGAACCTGTTGCGCAATAAACTCCTTTGCTTTTGCTCCAACTTCTGGCTGTTCTCCTTTGATCTCCGCTGCGAACCACGGGCTTCTCCCGTAGGACCGGGACCTGAGCAACCTCTGACCCGGGAATTTCCGTAACAGTCTGGTGCCGAAACCCGGGACCTGCGGTACTCCCGTGTTGGCCGGGGACCCAAGAAGCCTTCAGCCGGCACCAGGACTCTTTCTCCTGGGAAGGCAGATCGGACCCCTGGCCATCCTCCGGGCGGTAATTGCAGGTCTCAGGGGGAGCCAACCGGGGAGCAAAGGCAAAGTTCAGCCGGCTTCGTCTCCAACGATCCAGGGGATCGCAGTGGAAGACGCGTGAGTATAACAATAAAATCCAGTGCACTGGTGATTGTGGGTGGCGGGTGGTAAAACTTGGCAACCGTTTCTACTCTCAACTATCATTTTTTTCCAACCTTTCTCTTGGTCTGTCCCGTAGACCACTGCTCAACTCAAGGAGGGGAGTTCTGAGCCCTATCTCTTTTCTCAAATCTCCGGTCAGCCGCCCCGTCGGCAGGTCCGACGAACGCAAGGGGTCGGAGCTCTCTTTCGTACATCTACTCCGGTAGATGGACTTCCTGCACTATCTTGACCTCAGCCGCACTGGTCGGGTCATGTATACACGCTAGTCGTGCATGAACTCGCTTCCAAACGCAAGGGAGGTTTTCCGGATCGAAGGTCTATCAAGGGTTCACCCGATCTGGCACCGCTTGTCGCGGGCGTCCAGTAGGGCCCCTCTTATGAGCCATTGACTATAGGCAGGGGGTTGCCAAGTGGGATACTTGACTGGGGTGGGTAACGGGAGGTTTAACGAAGTAAGGAAAAGGCAAGGAAAGAGAGCTCTGGAAAAAAGGAAGTGAAGGGAGTCTGGGGAAGGACCAGACTGTAGAATAGTTGCCCTTGATCAGCCGCACCACTAGCCGAACTAGTGAACGCAAGGGACAAGGGCTTTAGGTAGATAGGGAATCCTGCTCTTGATCAGCCGCCCCTCTGACCAGAGAACGCAAGGGACAAGAGCCTAGTTAGATAGGGACATCGTATAGGTATTTTAATAAGGACCCCTCTTTTATTTTCCCCCCTGTGTGTACTGAAACCCCTTTTCCCGTCCTCTCTCTCTTAAAACCCAGGTTCCTCTAATATCCAAGGAACGATGGGTGCCAAAGCTTCGAAGCTTGATCGAGCTCCATCTGGGAAGAAGGCTTCACAGAAGCCTTCTCAAACCCAGCTGGACCCCGATTCTCCTCTTCAATTTGTATTAGACCATTGGAAGGTAATTCAGGGACACAAGTCTCTGTCTAGGCAGAAATTGCAGGACCTTTGTAGAGATTCCTGGCCATTAATTACTGCTAGTGCAACACCTGAACTCCGCTGGCCACCGGAGGGCTCCTTTAACCAGGATCGATTAAATACACTAAAGAAGCACTTGATGGAGAAGAAGCCTCGTCAATTGGATTATCTAAACGCTTTTAGGACGGTGTTCCAGGTCCTTGGGACCTTAAAGACTGCCCCAGTGCTACAAATGCCCATAAGTAAGCCTCCTAGAAAAACCCCCAAGGAAGGTCCTGCGCCACCCCCTTATGAGGACCCCTCGGACGATGACCTCCCTATCCTATATAATAAAGAGCCTGTGTCCCTCCGTACCACTTTCCGTCCGTCAGAGGAAATCGGAAGTGCGCCTGCGCGGAGGACACAGACCAATAGGAGCGCGGGCAGAGGCGCGAAGCGCCTCTGCCCGCAGCCTCCTTCTGTCGGCTACACCAATAGGCGTGCCTCTACCTCCCCTCCCCCCCCGCAGGTTAACCAGAAGCCGCAATGGCCGCTGCTCCCCGCGCGCTGCTGCTTCGCCGCCGCCAGTCCGCTCTTCCTGCCTCCTCCTGCTCCGGGGCCAGAAGCCGCAATGGCGGCCGCTCCCCGCGTGCTGCTGCTTCGCCGCCGCCTCCCGCCGCCTCCTCCACGGAGAGCGGATCGAGCGAGAGCGGAGCGTCCCCTGTCGGCCTTCCTCCCCGAGGGAAGCGGCCGAGGGCGGGAAGCTGAGGGGAGATAGGAGGCTACTTTTGCAAAAGGCGGAGGCCGGCGCCGACGGAGCACCCCGCGCTCCCTCCCTCCGCGTTGCTGTTTTGGAGGCTCCCGCCCCCACTGCCGCGCGCACACACACACACACACACACACACACCACAACCAAGACCCCCCCCGCGCGCGCTTCCCCCCTCTCCCTCCCTTCACAGCCGGGGCCGAGGGAAGCCGCTTTCGAGGAGGAGGACTGAGCTGGGCTTGGAGGCTGGGGAGGGGAAGGGTTAATGGGGAGAGAGAGAGAGCGCGCACGGGCTGCCGTGTCTCCGTCACTTGCACACTTACACACACACACACACACACACACACACACCCCACAACCAAGACCCCACCCCCCCACGCGCGCTTCCCCCCCCTCCCTACCTTTGCAGCCGGGACGAGGGAAGCCGCTTGCGAGGAGGACGGAGCTGGGCTTCGAGGCTGGGGAGGGGAAGGGTTAATGGGGAGAGAGAGGAGGCTGGGGAGGGGAAAGGGTTAATGGGAGGGAGAGGAGGCTGGGGAGGGAAGGGTTAATGTGTTTGGGGAGGGAGATGCAGCGCTTTTTGCATATGTTCATATGTTCTACATATGTTCCACATATGTTCTGGCGGCGGGGGGGGGAGCTCTGTGAGGAAGGTGCAACAGGAGGGGAAGGGGGCATGGAAGTGAGGCAAGAAAGGCAGGAGGAGAAGGGGAGGGGCCGGCGCAAGCAGAAATGGGGCTGTGGGGCAGGAGGGGCTGGAGAGTGAAAAACGAAAGCGGCATGGGACAGGAGGGGCTGGTGAGTGTGCAGGATATGGGGCTGGAGTACATGGGATGTTGAGGGGCAGGAGGGGTGGAGTGGGATAGGGGTATGGGGTAGGAGCGTGTGGTGAGTGAGAGTATGGGGCAGGAGTGGCTGGTTAGTCTGGGAGGATATAGGGCTGGAGGGGTGGGATTGGGGTATGGGGCAGGAGGGGCTGCTGAGTGAGAAAGTAAACTACAGGAGGCACTGGTGAGCGTGTGAGGATATGGGGCAGGAGGGCAGGAGGGGTGGGGGCGTTATGAGGCAGCGGGCTGGTGAGTGTGGGAGTATGGGGCAGGATGAGTGGGGTGTTGGGGGTATGGGGCAGGAGGGGGTCGGATGTCGGGAGTATGGGGCAGGAGGGGCTGGTGAATGTAGTGGCATATGGGGCAGGAGGGGTTGGTGAGTGTAGCAGGGGTATAGGGCTAGAGGAGTGAGGGGCTATTGAGCGAGAGAAAGGAAAATGGAAGTATGGGGCAGGAGAGAGTGTGGGGTGTGAATTAGGAGGGGATGAGATGAAAGGTGGCAGGGTGTGAGAGAGAAGTGGGTGTAGAGAAAGAGAGGCCAACTATGTGTGGAAATGTGGGAAGCTCTCGGCGGGAGCCCGCGCTCCCTCGGCGGGTCGCTCAGTCACCGCGGGAGCAGAGTGCTCCCGCGGTGACTGAGCGATCCGCCGAGGGAGCGCCGGCTCCTGAGGCTGCCCGTCCGTACTGACAGGCAGCTCCAGGAGCCGACACTCCCTCGGCGGGAGCCCGCGCTCCCTCAGCGGATCGCTCAGTCACCGCGAGAGCAGCAGCTGTGACTACTCCTACGGTGACTGACCTATCCGCCCAGGGAGCGCCGGCATTATCTTCTAGCCCCCGCCCGTTTTTCAACGGGCTTAATTTACTAGTCCAGAATAATTCACCAGGGCCAGGGAGCGACTCAGCACCCCGACTAGCCGCCACAGTTAACACTCAGAGAGGTGGCGTAAACCAGCGGGTGACCGTCTCCACCCAAATGCCTCTCCGGGCTTTCCCAATACCACCAGTGGAACCAGATGGGGCTCCCCGCATGGTTTATACCCATCAGCCCTTCCGTACAGCAGACCTGATGAACTGGACAAATCAGATGCCCTCTCTCCGAGACAGTCCAGACCTGTGCCATCGACAGATGAGTGCTATTTTTTCTTCACATACACCCTCCTGGGTAGACGTCCATACGCTTCTAAACACCCTCTTTAACGAGGCGGACAAAACGGACATTTTAGCTAAGGCGGAAGAGGCATTAAATTCCCCTAACTATCAGGACAATAGACCTAATGGGGTGGAAGCAGTGACTGCCCAAAACCTCCGGATTGAACCCGAACCAGCTTGGGACTATAATACCGCTGGCGGGGTCTGGAGCCTAAACCTGTTTAAAAGGGCCATCCTAGATGGAATCAAAGCCGCCGGCCAACGCTCGGTGAGCTGGACCAAGGTCCAGACTGTCGTCCAAGGACCCAATGAACACCCCTCTGACTATTACACCCGACTAATCACAGCTATAAAAACATGGGGAGGGATAGACCCGGAAAACCCAGCCCATGCTGTAATAGTCAAGGGTTTCTTTAAAGACCAAGCCACCTCAGACATTCGCAAAGCCCTCAATCTCCAAGTTGGTTATGATGGGAAAAGCTTTAGCGAGATCCTCTCCATTGCTAAATCCATCTTTAATAACCGGGACGAAAGGAAGATGAGGGATCTCCAATGGGAAGAGGAGCAGGTCCTTGCCCTTAGCATAGAGTCTCCGCCACATCAGGGCATGGGCTTGGGAAGCGGAAGAGGAAGAGGGGGCTGCTACCACTGCCAGGAAGAAGGACACATAAGGAGATTTTGTCCCTATCTACATGCAGACTCTGGTTGGGGCCCTGAATCAAAATCTCCTTATGAGGGAGGCATGTACTACGCCTCCACCTACCCTTTTGAAAACCAAGGACTTGGGCTCCAACTCCAGATGCCACAACACCAGAGCACCCCGGACCCTCCTGCACCCCAGGGGCAGTGGCCACCCCTGTAAAAACAATTTTCTAGCCACAGGGACAACTTAAATTACTCAGCCCCCCCCCGGACAATCTTGAATAGAAGGGGAGAGGACTATACCTTTCGTCAAACCCCCTTCCGCCCCAGACACTTTAATTAAACAGATCGGGGCCACCAGGATCGGGCCCAACAGACCGGACCAGATCGGGGCCACCAGGATCGGGCCCAACAGACCGGACCAGATCGGGGCCACCAGGATCGGGCCCAACAGACCGGACCAGATCGGGGCCGCAGGATCAGGCCCAACAGACCGGACCAGATCGGGGCCGCAGGATCGGGCCCAACAGACTGGACCTGTCGCCGCAGCCGCCAACTGGACATCGGAACTCCTTCCCGACGACATCGAGCTTCCCCTCGCCCCGTTTGAGAGCTCGCCGCTTTGACAGCTAGCCGCCTTTGACAGCTAGCCTGACAGCTCGCTTTAAGAGCTCGCCGCTTTGACAACTGGCCGCCGTTTGACAGCTCTCTTTTGACAGCTCGCTACCTTGACAGCTCTCCGACTTGCCCTCGGACTTCTCACCACCAAACCCGTCTTTGTTGGACAGTTTTGCTTCCGGCAGAATGGACTCCAGCCTTGCGGGACTCAGGTGGATCTTTACTCATCTTACATACCGCTGGATTAGTTTCTCCATGTCAGGATCCTATTGCATAGCCCACGCCGCAGACAACGCAACAAGGGAGAGGAGACTCTCTCGGACCCTACTGATCTGGAAGACATGGGTAAGAACACTATTTCCAGCCATTGACTTATGGGACTGGTTGTCCGATATGGGAGGGCCGGAATGATTGGTTAAATGTATAGTTTTGCTCGTTTTATCATGGTGTTATGCATTTTAGTATTTTACTGTACTGTACATTGTTGTGATCCTTGCTGGGAATATGCAATCACGGAACTTTAAGGGGTGCGGAGAGAAGGATTTGCGGTTCTTCGAACCTGATGCAAATCTTATCTCCGAATGGGGGAGATGATAGGGAAATTTCCGAATGGGGGACTGGACCTGCTTTATTAAAGTCCCAGACCCCGAAACACGAGGCGATGACCTCAAGGAAACCCCCTTCTTAACTCCTGCCCCACACTGTGTTGCACAAGCATGTACATAAAGCCCTCGCGATAAAGGGTTTCCCCCCTCCCTGCGCCCCTCTCCCCGTTCAGCCCGTAACCGGGACTATAAGCGCTCTATGTCCCTTTAAAACCCCGTTTTCCGTCCCGGTCTACTGCTGTCAAAAGCGCATTCTCCCTCTTTATTTCTTGTTTCGTCCCGGGCAACCTCCATTACTCGTTATGGCCAATGCTTTCCTATGGGTGCGTCTTGGCCAATCAAAACCATGCATTTCCTCTGCAGAGCTGAGCTCAATCAGAACTCTGTGCACGCTCCAGTGACCACTAACAAGGTGTTGACAGCTCCTTATCAGCCCTTGCTGGGAGAACAAAGGTGATTCGATCAGGAACGGATAGTTATTAATTAAATATTGATACATTGTAACAAAACGGAGTCTAGACTCGGAAATGTCCCTTTAAACTTTATTTCTTCCACCAGCCAAGCCGCGAATCTTTAGAAAATCATAGTAAATCACTGCCTTAACGGATTTCCTTCATCCTGGTCTCATTTTAAAGCTTATGAGGAGGGCTTCCAAGCCCCTCGATTCCCGCCATTGCCCGAGCCTCAGGAATTGACTTCTGAGGCCTTTTGTCACCCGCCATTGGTCAATGGGCAAAGGGGAACTTCTTTCCAAACCCTCCATAATCCTTTAAGCGAGAGGGCACGTACGCAGACCTAGGGCCTCAGGAAATGCCACACCTGGGTAATCCTTTCCAAGTACCCATCCTCAAGTTTCCTAGGCGACAGACGGCCCCAAGATACTTCTCATTGTTCTTCCCCGGTTGCCACTCAAAATGTATATCTGACCCACCCAAGAGCCATTTACTTGTTCCTGTGACCCATCACCTGTATGCTAAACTTGTTTACCTGTATGTTAATTTTCTTGTACCCTCCTACTCTCCACCCCTTCTTGACGTTTTGCTTATGTATTAGTGATGTAGTTGTGATGTATGGTGAACTGTATTCTGGGATCTCGCGGGAATCTTTAAAAATGACTGTCGCCCTTTGTTCGGGGTTCGGATTCATCGGAACCTGTTGCGCAATAAACTCCTTTGCTTTTGCTCCAACTTCTGGCTGTTCTCCTTTGATCTCCGCTGCGAACCACGGGCTTCTCCCGTAGGACCGGGACCTGAGCAACCTCTGACCCGGGAATTTCCGTAACAAGAGGCAGCGTGGATGATAACACAAACACTGTGGAAGCAGGTGACATTTTCATTTGGTAGAGCCACAGAACATATCAGGCTCAGTCCTGAAAATGTGAAACAATAATCTCTGCTCATGTGCAGAGGATATCACACTGGTGACTAATCATAATCAGCTTCTGATGTGCCTGATGTCTTTGTTCATGGAGTTTTCTTGGCTGGGATACTGGAGTAGTTTGCCAGTTCCTGCTCCAGGTGGATCACGTTTAGTCGAAACTCTCCACTATGACCTGTCCATCTTGGGTATCTCAGCTTCTGGCTTACAAGGAAAACAGTAAATTTAGGGGGCATCCACTAATATATGTATTTTGATGCACACTTGACCCAGGTATATGCATTTTTGTACATATTTCTTGTCTGGGGAACTGAATTGCAAAGTTCAGATAAGTGCGAAATTTGAAGGGTGGCAGTGTTTGAGTAACTTGCACAAGTTCATGCGCTAGAGTAGACTCCTCTTGCCTTGCCTTGTCCCCAGTCTTCCTTTGAACCAGCCCTGAAAACGTTTCCTAAATGTAAATTATTTGATTGCATTTGAACCATTTATTTACTTAGGTTCAATAAATAATCATGTGTTTTTGTCCTTAATGAAGCAACATGTGGACGATTCCCATTTCTTGGTTAAGAAACGGAACTGTACAACCTTTGGCATGACTTGATAAGAGCAGCAGTAAGTAGTTTTCTCTCTCTCTGAATTTAAGAAAGCCTCTTATTTGCAATAGGGACCCAGGTGGCGCTGTGGGTTAAACCACAGAGCCTAGGGCTTGCTGATCAGAAGGTTGGCAGTTCGAATCCCTGCGACGGGGTGAGCTCCCGTTGCTCGGTCCCAGCTCCTGCCAACCTAGCCCTCAGGTCCTTATCTTCCCTGACAAAAGGAAGTTGCGGAACTGTGTTTCCCTGTCAACGGATGAAAAATGCAAGGAACTAGATGTAGCCAAGATGACATCACGGGGAACCTACTTGCTGACCTGGTTCAAGGGAAGTGAAGAGCTAAATCAATGCCCTAAATGTGTGAAAGATAACCTAGACAGCAAAAGCAACGAGGGCACATTTTTAAACAGCAAATATAAAATACTCTTGTTCTTACCATAGCATGCTGTGCATTTATTTCATTTTTCCCCCCATACCACAAAATTGACTGAGGGGTTTTTAAAAGTCTTTTGCAGATCTCCAGCACAAACATTTTAGCACAGCACAAAGACTTAGGACATTGTAATGGGTTGGAGGAGGCGGGGAAACACTATAAATCACATTTTTCCCTAATGGAAGTCATTCCTTTCAAACAAGGTGAAAGTCTTAACCAAGTGGAAGTTCTCATTTAGGCTGATAAATGGAAGCAATACAGCTTGAAGCCTTTCCCAGTTTCTGCTAACCAATGTGTCCTCTAAGACAGTTGGGTGGTGCATGGTATGCCTTCTTCCAGCAACTCCTGCGGCCAAGCTGGTGCCAAATGTACTGCTGTGCTTTCTTTTGGAAAACATCAGCAAGGCCAAGAGGCGGGTCTTGTCATCTGGGCAGCCCAGGACCTCCATACATTCTGCCCAGGCTTGCACCCCAGGGAGGTCACTTTGGTGCTGCTAACGCAACAGTTTGATTTCACCCCCAGAGGCACACTCCACTGTCTCTAGAGACAGACGGAAGCCAACAATGGATGCTTATAGGGAGATGAGTGTGCAAAGGGTTTTCTTCAAGGTAAAAGCTAATAGATTATCCAAATATGGCCCATCATGCTTTAGATGTTAAAGTAAAATATTGATTTAGGGGCTTTGTGCAATAATGAGTCAAAGGTTGTTGGAGAGAGGTTTCCACTGGAAGATTATAGATGGGGGTTGGGTATCCAGTTCCTATCCTATATCCTCCTTTTACCTTATCATTAAATAGGGGTTTTCCCCTTGAACAGCTGCTTCCCAGTTTACTCAGAGACATAAACTCTTAAACTCTGAACAGAAAGCATGTAATATAAAAAGGTATCCTAACATATAAAACAGGCATAGGCAAACTCGGCCCTCCAGATGTTTTGGGACTACAATTCCCATCATCCCTGACCACTGGTCCTGATGGGAACTCATCAAATTAATGGAACAGTCATACCTAATTCATACCTAATTAAACCAATGGGCTCCCTAGTTACTGTGACTGGAATCATTGAATCAGTAGCCCACTTCAGGGGTTTCAGATAGGTCAAAGTAGACACATGGAGAGGATAATGGAAATGAGCATTATCAGCTCTTTCTGTCACCATTTCTGTCACTGCCCAACTCTCGGAGCTCCACTTCCACACACGTTTTTAGAAACCTGATTTTCAGCTGTGACTTGGGCAAATCCTGTTCCCAAGAACTCTGCTTGGTGGTCTCTTCTCTTGGTATTATTATTATTATTATTGCTGTATTATTACTGCTGTATTCCGTGCGCTGCTCTGGTTCGCCAGAAGCACATCAGATATGTGCTATCCAAACCCTCTTTGTGCCTGGTTGGTGCTGGTTTGGATTTGGCTGGCTGGAGACAGGACCAATACACCTGCAGCCCTGCTGTGCACAGAGGCCATAGCAAGTAGGTGGGCATGCCTGCGGCTGGTACAGCAATCGGGCCCACATTAGCCCTGATGAAGTTACATGATGTAGCAGCAGGACTGGTCTAGCCACTCCCCCTCGGAACACCTTATTTGGGGGCTTTCTGCTGCTGAGGATCCTACCTACAGTACTTCTAGCCCCTTGCATGTTTGGCAGGCAGAAGGCGAGCTCTGCATTTGCAGTGACAGTATCTGACTAATCCAACCACTCCACACCAGACTTGTGCAATGGGGGGTTTGAATTGCTCCATAAGCTTCTTTTCCAGGTAACACCTGAAATTCCTTGGTTGAATTCATATTCACCATTCAGCTCATATTATTTCCAAACAGTTAACAGAGAACTTTATAACCTTGTACCCTGTTTCCCCTATTTTAAGACGTAGTCATAAAATAAGCCATAGCAGGATTTTTTTCGCATTTGCGAAATATAAGCCGTACCCCGAAAATAAGCCATAGTGATATGCGCAGTTCTGGAGGGCGCCAAGGAAAAGGCGGGGCGGGGCTTACGTAATAAAAATAAGACATCCCCTCAAAATAAGCCATAGTGCGTTTTCTTGAGGGGAAAAAAATATAAGACGGTGTCTTAAAATAGGGGAAACACGGGTAGTTATAAAATTGTTTATAAATGAACACTTAAGCACATGGTTATGCGCTAATACTGATTTATGATACACCATGTAGACAAGATGATCTCTTCCCCGAAGAGAACAACAAAAAGGAATTCAAAGTACCTCCTTGCACAAATGCTATCACATTTGATGTTGGCATCCATCTTCCCCGAGAGACAATGGAGGGGATGAAGTCAAACGGCTGCATTAGCAGCCCTGAAGTGACCTAGGCAGTGTGTATGGAGGTCCTGGGCTGCCCAGGCAACGACCTTCCTATCAGCCTCGCTGATGTGGTCCAAAGGAAAGCACCAGCTTGGCTGCAGGAGTTGCCGGAAGGAAGCATACAAGACACCATCCAACTTTCTTAGGGAGTCCACTCCAGATTTGTGTAGGGTTTACTCCTTAGCCTTTTTCGGAGGTTTAGGACCAGAGTTTTCCTTCTCCTAGATGGGCTACCTTCCCAGGTTGACAAGCCTTATATGCCCCTCACTTCCCTTGGATAGAACTTTAATTTAATATGATATATTTTGGCTTGCCATCCCCACAAAACACCATCGAACTCTTGCTTTCACAGTATCATAAGCTTTTAGGTGTTGCAGTGAACCTGAAGCATTTGATGGTCTTTTTTCATATTATTATTACGGAGTGAGGGTTATTCATAGACCTGAAGAAGTCTTCATATCGAGGTCAGTGCTGGTTCCAATCCTTGGCTTAGCTCATCAAGTACCTTCCTGGTGAACCAGAAGTGTAATGTTGGTCTTCAAATGATTCTTTCCAAAGATTGCTGGGAGGTGGTTACTGGTGGTTGCTGACTGGCCAGATGTTCCCTGCACAGGTGTGGTGGGATGGAGATGGGCATGAGGGCATCGAACTAGTCAGTAACCACTTTCTGGTAGAGATGGGGATTCCCTTGTTTGTCCCACATTTGATTGGTGGTCATTCCTACTAGTGGACCCCACCCAGCGGTTTCATGTAGACGTTAAACCACATGGGAGATAGGATTGAGCCCTGCGGAACCCCACATTGAAGGTTCCACGGGGCTGAAAAGCATTTCCCAAGTAACACCCTCTGGGAACAAACATCCCAGTAGGACTGGATGTTTGAAGGCAGCCCTGTTTAGGGAAGTTTTTAATATTTAATGCTGTATTGTTTTAATATTTGATTGGAAGCCGCCCAGAGTGGCTGGGGAAACTCGGCCAGATGGGCGGGGTACAAATAATAAATTATTATTATTATTATTATTATTATTATTATTATTATTATTATTATTATTATTAACCACCGCAACGTGGTGCCACCCACCCCCAGTTTAGAGTCACTCAAGAAGGATACCATGGTTGATGGTATCAAAAGCCGCTGAGAGATCAAGAACAATTAACAGGGACATGTTTCCCTTGTCTGTCTCTCTCAACAAAGGTCATTGTACAGGGAGACCAAAGCTGTTTCTGTTCCAAAACCAGGCCTAAACCCTGATTGAAATGGATCCAGAAAATCAGTTTCTTCCAAAAGTGCCTGAATCTGGTCTGTGATCACTCGCTACAGAACCTTGCTCAGGAAACGGAGATTAGCAACTGGTTGGTAGTTAGTTAGGTTTTCTGAATCCAGGGAATGTTTCTTAGGGAGTGGTTTTACCACTGCCTCCTTCAAACAGGCAGGGACCACCCCTTCTCATAAAGATGTTAACAATTGCACCCTCATTCTGAATCAGGATCAGGGCCTCCACAAAACCCAGGGCTGGATTAATCATTAAGCAAAATAAGCACATGCTTAGGACATCAAGGGAAGGGGGGCACCACAGAAATTTTATATTACCAGATTTTTAATTTTAATGGTCACAAATTGATCAACTGAGTGTTCATTTACGCAGCTGAAGTATATTAAAATTCCAACAGAATTTTAATTGTATTCCAACAGAATTTGTTGTATTCTTGATGTTATTTAATTCTTTTAAAACTGATATATTTTATGGCTTCTGTTGATCAATAACACTGTCATTCTGCCATAGTTTACCATCCTGGCCCCGAGTGCAATGTGAACACCTCCAGCAAAGCAAGATAGGAAGGTATCGTCAATCATTCTTCTTTCTTCCAAAGAAGGCAATAGCTCCTGTTGAAACCTTGCATAGGTGAAAGTAAACATAGTGTATGCTAATGGCAAGTGCTTTATTAGCAGCAGATGAAAACACATGAACGCACACTCACCCACCCACTCCAAGCATTGTAACTGTAATCCTTCTGGATGCCAAGGAAGCTTCTGCTTTTGGGAAGCCGAACCCCCTTAATGCAAATTTTGAATCTTTCCAAAACACCCCCCCTCCATCTGTTTGCCATCAGTTCTGCCTGCTCCAGATTATCTAAGTTTGTTTTCATGTACCAAGGAAACAAGGTCGCTATACTGATGGGTTCTGTTCTCCTTTTCTGTTCCTGTAGATATTTGGGACTTGGATTCATTATCTCTAAAAATATAGTTTCTAAAGATCCTCTAACCCAAATACACAACAACAATAGTATCTCTCTGCTGATCCAATAAGAAATGTAGTTGTGGCTCAGGGTCATGCTGACCCACAAAGTGGTTAATAAAAAATAGAATTATAATAAGCACTGTGCACCACATTGCGTTTTGTCCCAGATCTGCAGAGGGAAAACAGTTCTGCTCTCAGCTTGAGAAAATGCAGTTTTTAAATAGTCTAAGCATGCTCCCTACTGAGCTATTTTTTTCCAAAAACCCACCTTACTATTTTTACTAAACTACCGGTAAAATGAAATTAAAATATTTCTGTGATTTATTTTCTTATATTATTGCCTTTATGCTAGCTGTCTACCAAGGTGAGAATAATCTAATATAGTTAACCCATAGTTATCAGCCCCAAGAGATTGTTGCACATATTTCTCAGTAGCTTATTCTCCAGGCTAGTGCCATGAATTAGGAGACCATGGGATTGATAGATAACTGTAGTTTATAGCAATGTATCCTGCCTGCTGAATATACAGCTGCTGCTAGAGTAAATGCAGAGGTCACCCTTGTTATGTATTAAGTTCTCACCCTAAGCCACTAGGGGTGTTGTGTGTATGAAGTTTCCACTCAGGTCCCCTTCAGTTAGTTTAGGCGGGAAGTCCGGCTGAACTGCTTATGGGCCGCCGCCTCAGGTCTCCGCTTGACCAGTTGCACCCAGACTTTGGAGTGGCTGAGCCCCCAGGCTGTGCTAACGCGCCATGGTACTTTATTCCAGGGGATCGAGTTTTTGCCCGGAACTTTGTGGGGGACATTCCTTGGGTGCCGGCCACGGTAGTGGGAGTCACTGGGCCCCGCTCATACCAGGTGGCACTCGAGAACGGACGCTTGTGGCGCCGGCACATAGACCAGCTAAGGCGCAGGGTTGGGGATTTGGACATTACCGCTGTGCCCCCAACTGTGGCCTCAGCTCCGGAGCAGACGCTAACAGAAGGTGAGGCTCCACCTACACCTTCCTCACAAACTGCGGGCATGGAGCTGAGCCAAGCCGCTTCAGTGGTTCTGCCTGGCTCTCCGGAGACTCAGACCACTGCCATGCCTGACCTTCCGCTGAGTGCACTCGCGGCAGTTCCTTCGGCAACAGCAGAGCCAGGGAACTCAGGCTCAACGCCACCACTGGTCACACCGCAGTCGCAGCAGGAATTGGGCGGCCAACTGGACTCTGATACTGGCCCTCGGCGGTCAGGTAGGGTCGCCAAGCGCCCAGCTTACTTAAAGGACTATGTTACCAGACAAATTGCTCACCTAACACTGTATTGTAAATAGAATTTAATTATGCTTGCGAACTTGGAAAATTGAAACCAATATGCTTATGCGCCTTACTGAAACTAACAAGAAATTGCTGTATATAATGGAACCACTATGATTGTAACTAATGCCTTATCTCGGTGGGAAGGGGTGTTATGTATTAAGTTCTCACCCTAGGCCACTAGGGGTGTTGTGTGTATGAAGTTTCCACTCAGGTCCCCTTCAGTTAGTTTAGGCGGGAAACCCTGGGTTGTGTTGCTACAATGTTGTCAGCCGGCTGCCTATATAAGCAGGCCGGCTGAGCTATTCAGTTCTGTTCTGTTCCAGCCTGAGAATAAAGAGAGCTGCTTGAAGATCACTGTCTTGTCTGCTATGTCCACCCACTATTCAACAACCCTGCTTTCTTCCCTGCAGCTTTTCCAGGTGTTGCTGCCTCTGTAACATCTGGGAGAGTGTGAGCATTTTGCTCAGGTTGTCAGTTGTTCCATAGGTTGCAAATTATGTCTTGTCAGTAAACTCTAGGTTTCCTGAACACTAGCAGGGGAAGCTACTATTTCTCCATTCTGCTCCCTTCCGGGGACGGGGGCAGTAACAGAAGAAAAAAATAATTAAGATACCGGTAGTGTAAAATTAAAAGAAGCAGAAAGAAATGCTCATGACTCAAAATGAACAATCGTTTTGAGCCTTGAACAATCACAATATGTGATGCTTTGCTATTGTCTCAGGGTTTCAATAGCTCTATGCTGGTACTTGCCACACATCCATGCAAGCAAGCATCCAGTGATTAGTCCAAATTGCCCCCCCCCATATATTATTATTAGTCACCACCTCCAAACATCAGTCCAGCCTTTCCATAGCCTCTACGGCTGCTGGTGTCACAAAGGAATCAATGCCTAGTGCTGCACTCAGTTCCTAGGAGGGATAGGTTCTTTCATAGGTGGAAAACCACAGGTTCCCCAAACATACACCATGGCTTTCCCTTCCTACCGGTACTCAGCTTTCCAGTGCCAAAGTGGCTCAGGAGCTGAACAGACAGATAACAGAGCAATGGGATGCTAGCAGAGAACAAGCCTGGCTAATAATAATAATAATAATAATAATAATAATAATAATAATAATTTATTAGTACCCCGCCCATCTGGCTGGGTCTCCCCAGCCACTCTGGGTGGCTTCCAACAAAAATAAAAAATACACTAAAATATCACATATTAAAGGCTTCCTTAAACAGGGCTGCCTTTAGATGTCTCCTGAATGTCATGGTTGTTTATCTCTTTGACATCTGAAGGGAGGGCGTTCCACAGGGCGGGCGCTATTACCGAGAAGGCCATCTGCCTGGTTCCCTGTAGCTTTGCTTCTCGCAGGGAGGGAACCACCAGAAGGCTCTCGGCGTTGGACCTCAGTGCCTGGGCAGAATGATGGGGGTGGAGACGCTCCTTCAGGTATACTGGGCCAAGGCCGTTTAGGGCTTTAAAGGTCAGCACCAACACTTTGAATTGTGCTCGGAAACGTACTGGGAGCCAATGTAGATCTTTCAGGACCGGTGTTTAGATGGTCTCGGCAGCCGCCCCCAGTCACCAGTCTAGCATAGCTAGGGCGTTGTGTTATGATTATATCCTCAAACAAGAAAGAAAGAAAGAAAGAAAGAAAGAAAGAAAGAAAGAAAGAATAGGAAGCTAGGGAAAGTGACCATGTCTTCCTAAGTCCAAGGACCTGAAATGGAGAGCAAGTTTTCAGAAATGTAGATGGCAATGGTTAATGATTAGGTGTTACCTCAGAAGATGATCAAAGGGTGGTATACAAAAATATGACCTGGGTGGTGGGTGAGGTGGTAGGTAAGTGACAAATATAAATAATACTAGAGAGAAAAAGTACTATATCTCTGAATTAGACTAATGGCCGATTTGTAGGCAGGGGGAGTCAATGTGGTGTACTTCATTTGTTGTTGTTATACTAGAAATTCCATCTTCCCTAACCTTTGGCCATGTTAGCCTGGGGTGATGGGAGTTGTTCAACAACATCTGGAGAACAACAGTCCTGATGCCCCTGTTTTTACAGCGAAGGAAGGGAGCACTCAGAAATCAATTCCAATGATCTTTCTCCAGAAGACACACAGAGCAGCAAACGAATGCAGGATGCCATGACGAAGGATGGACAGATCAGCCTACGTCCATCCCATTTCATTTTCAGTGGCACTCAATCATACATCCATGCTATACTGTTTTGTATATGGATCTTTCGAAAGATTGAATGAAAAGTGCACATTCAAATTGTATGCCTTATTATATAGTACCGGTATATGCATTATTGAAGACATTTTTCTTTGTGTTTCCCCAATATATACTTTTCAATGCACTTTTTGGGGGGTAAAATACAAGTGCATTTTAACTGTCTCCATCCTCAAAAGTGGACACTTCCATAGACAGACCTGATTCCATTGTCACATCCATGTCACCATGGATATGAGCAATTTGATCCTTAAAGTGCTTTGCAAACATGTCACAGCTGGCCTCCAAATTCTGAACAGTGCCATATAAGCCAAATGGCAGACGTCCCTGAACCACCTGGAAAAGCTTCCCTGGATGGTACTATGAGAAAGCAATAGGAATAGAAAAGAACTTTCTTTGCTGACATCACAGCCACTGAGTAGGCTCAATAATGTGCTGTGAGTAGTGTTCAAAGAACTTGTCTGCAAACCTTCTGCTGGTTGCTCTCTCGCCATTTCTCTGCTTGCTTCCTAGCCCTCAGCTCTGCGGAATACTGTTCAATGGAATGGGGCATTTTAGATTTGGACAGTGAAGAGGGAGGTGCATAAGATACCGGTGTAAAACTCTGCCCGTTAATAAGAACCAAAAAAGAATTTGCATGTTGCTGTTGCATAAATACATTTTACATCTGTTTTTTTTTACAAAATTAAATAGCAATGTGGGGGTGATCTGGACTGAATCCAAAGCGTGTGAAGAGTTGAATAAAGCTTTTCCCCCAAAGGGTTGTTCTCTGTCACACACCCTATTCTAACCACTACAGCGCAGTAGCTCTTCTTTGGGGTGAATCTCATTTATGTGTTTGATGTATTTTTAAGCTGCCTTTTGGGATTAGTTACCCACCCACCCCCCAAGGCAGTTTGCAATTAGTCAATAAAACAATCAGTTTACAACTCATTAAAAACAGCAAAACAATAAAACATCAACACAACGGCAGTGAACAAACCGACCGGGGGCAGATATAATCACATTAAAAACATTACATTTTGATATGAAAAGTTCCTAATTCCCTCCTTGGTGTGAATTAGGAACTTTCACATTAAAATAAGAAGGGAAAGAATTTATATCTGCCCCCGGTCGTTTTGTTCGCTGCCGTTGTGTTGAAAGTGTCTTGATAAACTACATTCGACTGGGATATTTCAAAGCTCTGGTATATGACTAAATCCATTTTTTTAAAGCACACTCTAACATCTGAGAAATTTCTACATATGTTCGAGTCTACATTCAGTATTCACTGCAAGAATTCGCCATATATGTGGCAGATTTAAAGGTGCAGTGAAATCTCCACTCCTTCAGCCCAGAAAATGTGATGTGATATGATATGAATCAGTGACCGTGAAGGGGAGTCCAGATTGAAGAGGGAACTGCATGCAGTTCAGGAAACTTGGAACTGCCCAATCTTCCCTTTAATCACAATGGGCATTTTGGAAACAGCAAAACTAGAATCTTGGGAGACAGCAAGACTAGAAGTAATAATACAATTGTGGACACTGTAAAACAGAATATGCATTTTTCCCCTATTCTGTATCATGATAGCATACTACATCCTTCTGAAAGTAACTGTTCTTTTATTGTTTTATGTATAAAGCCTTTAAGTGAAACCAAATCACTTTGAACAATTAAGAAAGGGTAGGGTTAAAAGGGGGGGCACATTGATTTTCATGGTGATAAAGTTGAAAGGGATGGGGGGGCAAGCTGTGTAAATATTTCCAATCTGAAGAGATTGATTACAGCTCTGTTGAGCTAAAGGGGTTAAGCTAAGGAGATGCAAACATTTCTTCCAATGTTTAACCGTATTATACATGCTGCATGAGCTGAATGACTACATATGAGCCACTTTACTGCAAAAAAGGAGCAATTTAAAGATGCGAGAGCTTCTTGCTTGAATCAATGAAAAGGTAAAGATAAAGGTAAATGAACCCTGGATGGTATGTCCAGTCAAAGGCGACTATGGGGTGCGGCGCTCATCTTCTGGAGTTCACAAGGCTACATGGACACCTTCAGTAATTGTAGCCTGTAGGTTGATATTCCATTAGATTTCTGTTGCTGTACTTGCCTAGCCAAATAACCAGTCAAGTATCAAACTGAAGATGAGGAATGAAGTAGCAAGCAAAAAAACCCATAAATAAATAAAAACAAATAAACCTACAACTGGACTAAGAAAATGTGCAATTTAAGTTTAGGAAATAAGGAATGTTTTAATACGTGGTTTGCTATTTTTCTACTACAAAATGTCACCATCTAACTGCAAGATAAATAAAGGTAATATTAAAACCTGTGGCAATGAAACAGTTCTGTAAACTAACACTTTGTTCCTGCATTCTGCCAATGCTTTCAGGAGTCACAGACCACAGAACCATTCCTGTTTTGCGTCCCGGGGTAATGTATCTTTACTTCCCAAGTCAAGCCTGAAAAGTGGCTCGAGCATCTGTATGGAAAAGAGGTGCTCAAGGAACAATACATTTCAAAGAAGACTATAAAGACTTCAGAGGAAAAAACATGTACGATTGTCCTGGTAAATGTTTTGGCATGTCCACTCCCACAATTCATTTTTTTTTTTCCAATTTCATGTTCACACGAGTAAGAGGAAAGTGGTTGATTCACATAATTGCCATTTCCAGCAGAAGTTTGTAACCAAGTGAAATCTCCAGGTGCAGCTACAGTGGTGAAAGTTCCATGAATGCTTGAACCAACAAGACACTGAAGATGGAATTGGGGGAGAAAGCATCCCAAAGCGCCAAAATACTGTCTCGCTTTTATTTTACGAAGGGGGGCAGATATATCCCAGCAGCTCTGGAGGTCTTTAAAGCAAAACCCTTGGCGCAATTACTCTATGGGGCCCAAATCTGGATGGGAAATCATTGCCGCACACTTGAAACGGTCCAGTCTAAATTCATAAGACAGATTCTAGCCGTTCCACCTTGTGCACCAAATGCGGCTCTACGGCTGGAGACTGGCCTCCTCTCCGTCGAAACCCGGACCTGGTTAAGAACATTCAACTATTGGCTACGCTTAAATTTAAATCCATCCGGCCTACTACCTTTTGTAGCACAAGATGCTCATAGAAGTCGGTGGTCCAAAGTAGTGCATCAAAAACTACTTACATGTGGCCTCCAAGCACAGCATCTCCTGAAAATGGGTCTCCCCAAGGCAAAAACCATTATTGACCAGCGCATGAAGGATATTGACCAGCAGAATAATCTGGCCTATATTAAGAAATTTAGTGCCTGGTACACTTATTTGCCCCCCTCCTACTTTGATTTTCGGGCATCTTATTTGTCTACCCTAACCATCCCAAAATTCAGGCAGGCCTTTACATTGGCCAGACTAAATATGTTACCCTCAGCTGTCCTCGAAGGCAGATATCAAAAAATTTCATTTGAAAACCGGCTCTGTCCCTGTGGAGATGGATACGTAGAAACTGTGTCACACGTTCTCTTGTCCTGCTCCCTATATAAAGATCTCAGGGATGAGACCATCACGCCGCTCCTATTTGCCATCCCGGGCCGTTCCTGTGAAGCCAAACTGTTTTTTCTCCTAGCCGACCAGAACAGCTTGATAACAGAGAAGGTAGCCAAATTTATCGAGAGAGCAATGAGACTGAGAGCTGCCATCTGAATGACATCAGTGGCGTCATTCGGATTCCTCACCTAGGATCTTATTTTTATTATCATGTTTTATTGCTACTATTTTATTACCCCTGCCAAGTTTTACGTACTGAGATTATTAACCTATCTGCATCTCCCTCGAGGCTATATTTATATTTATAATTGTTCAATTTGGCTGGTCTACTTACTTAATCGGCCTGGAACAATCTACCAGAGAAATGGACGCCGCCCATGGGACAGAGGGACACTGATGAATGATATTCCAGCCTCTACCTAAGATTTTAATAGGCCATAAGATTTTATGGTTACCATAATTGTAATGTTTGTATTTGTCGGTGTTTGTCCTTTTTGATGCTATGGCCTATTGGCTACGCAAATAAAGTTTATGTTATGAATATGGAATTGGGGGAAAAGAACATTTACAGTAGCAAGGAAAGTGTCACAGAGCTCTCAGTGTAAGAATTAGGCAGGCATGTATGCATATTCCGAAATAAAACATATACTGTGTAGATTTCTAACATGCTTTGGTGTACAACATCAGGAGGATTACAGTTCTGCTTTTTTTTTTTTTTTAATTAAAAAAAAGGTAAAAGTTTCTCACTTGTGTGTTGTGATAAAAGACGGGGACCAGTATAATTTGAGTGTGGTTTCAATAGTTTCCTCTCCTTTGCACAGTTTGACCAAATTTATGCCCTGTTAAAGGCCAAAATTACCACGAAATTGGAGAAATCGAACGGAACAGTACTTTTTGTCATAAGAGATGCCCATATAAATAGTTTTGAACAAATTACAAATGTATCATACTTGAGACAAAAGGAAAATAAATACATATTTTTTTTATATATATATATATAAAAGCTGAACAAATCTCAAGCAGCCAAATATTTGAAGTTGCATTGGTAGAAAATGGGGACAGAGCCCGGAGACCTTCTCAGGTGCATATCCTGAAAGGAGACTTCCGCAAACACATGTTGGCAAAGGATGGGTACAGAATGCAGCTGCTGGCTGACACTCACTATGGTACATTTATGTTAATGGCAGACTGAGAGTGATTGGTTTCAAGTCTGAGGCCACACACATTCCATTCTTCAGAAGATAAGTTCCCACACAAAATGAAAAAGTAGCAAATGTGCCAGGTTTTTTCAGTACTCTTCCTGCTGCTGGGGCTGTTCATGAACCTGGTCCTCACCTTCATGTTCATCTGTGTGGCTCTCCTGTGTGTTTAACACGGGGGGGGGGGAATTACAACCATTGAATGAGTGTGAAGCCTTAGCCAAGTCAACAATATACTGAAAATACCAAAATGAGATTTACCACTGTTATAGAAATTTCCCCTTCCCTTAAAGTTGGCGCTGGACTTGTAAGGAGACCCAACGTCCCGGAGGAAAACACGCTTGAAAGGTTCTCACCTGTCGGGAACAGACAGAGACCGCAGACATCCGGGAAGGTAAATAGATCCTTTATTGCGCAAAGACGAGAGGAACTGCTGCAGCAGGGTCCCACTCCAGTAGACAAGCGAAGAGCGAGACCCCGAACAAAAGAAATTCTTAGTTTATATACATTTTGGTACCAATACAAGTCAATGGGATAGCAAGGGCGGGAAACCCGAAATTTACATAGGAGATGGGGTTTGGGTGAGGAATAATCCTCTTTGAGTAGACTTTTGATGACTTTGTTTTTCTTCTTCCTTTCCAGGTCGGGCGAGGCGGGAAGTCTTGATCGGATCGGGGTGATATTCAGATGTTGGTCAATAAACTTGATTACTTGAATTTGCATCTGGGTGTGTTGTTGTTGGTCTTGTAGATTTCCGTAGGTGACTCCGTGATGTCACGGCAAAGGAGACAGGCACAGACAGGGTTTAAATCATATTACAATCATAAGATACTTATATATATATATATACTGAGATATATGACTGGTTCAAATACATTCGGATACATTTGTAGAGGTACAGACATGAACACACTCAATTGGGTATACTTCAGGCATTTCTGTGAGGTTTTTGAGCTTTAACAAAGCTTGGTCTGTCGCCCTTCCCCACAGGGATGACATCACGTCCGGGGCTTATCTATGTTCCCGTCATGTGATGTTTGTATCAGTGTATATATATGATATTTGTATCGGACTGCGTAGCAGTTTCGTCCTATGGCTCCCGGTGGATGGGTCACATCTGTCTGGGCACAAAGCCCTTAAACATAATAAATCTTAATAATCAGCCGGACTGTGCTGTGATTTATTACCAAGGACTCATTATTCTTCTTCCGTTTGCCAAGACGCTCTGCTATGCTTTGAAGAAGGAGAGGAAAGGCTTTGAAAGCAGTGTCCATCGCAGAGAAAGCGTGTGGGCGAGGAATAACGCAACGAAGGTACAGGCTGTGGGTGTTGGGAGTTTCTTAACTCACACCTCAGCCAGTTGCGTTTGATTTCGGCGGACAAGATCGTAATCACTACAGGTTATGGGCATCAGTTAATTAGTGAATTGATGAGCCCTGGAGACATTCCAAGAAGGAGTATCGGTCGTGGCTGGCAGAAGTTCAGATGTCCCTCCGGAAAGAGAAGCCTCTCTGGAATGCTGACAGAGGCTTGCAGAGACAATATACGATGTGGCTGGACTTGGCTGTTTTCAAGTTCCAAGCTGCAGCTGGGAGGCTGCAATAAGTCCAGAGTGAGGTCTTGCAAAAGCAATTGCACCTCTCTGGTGAATTCCAGGTGGGAAAGCTACACAACAGTGAGTACGCTGCAGCCCCAGCCCCCACGGGACAGTGAGGGGGATGGCTATGGGAGTTTTAGAATCCCCTCACAGCCAGAAGGCTTGCAAGCACCCCAGTGCCTCCATGAGGAGTGGAATGTTACAACCCAAGGAGAAGGGGGGTGTTGCATCCAAAGGCCTGTGCAGCAGGAGGGAAGCTTGGGAGACTGTGTAACTTCAGTACAGTTCCAAGAGAGATCAGAGACTGGAGAATTGCCCCCAGATCAGCTCATTTTCCTGTCAGGCCGTTTTGCTGGTGTAAAGCTACGGAGACAGAGCAAGGAGCAGGGGGGGTCACGCCCAGTGTTTTGCACACAGAAGCGGAGTAGCTTCAGGGGCTTGTTTTCATTCCTCTGCCCAGTCTGGTGATGCCTACGCTGCGGAGTTTTGTTTTGGTCTTAAGACAGCTGGCAGGTTGTTTTTCCAGAAGCAAGATAAGCTCAAGGCCAGTGTGCAGCTGATGACGCAGTCAGCGAAAGCCAAGGTCGGGTTGGAGGCTGGGAAAGACAACAGTTCCACTTTCCAGAAGCAAGATTGTGTCAAGGTCACTTCTCAGATGACGGGCAACGTTGGGCCTGGGAAGTCCACTAGCCAGCAAGAAGATGACGACACCTGTGGTTTGCCAGCTGCTATGGCAACGGTGAGCGAAAGAGCGACGTCACTCCACAGCGCGCCACCTGGTGGACATGTGAGGAACTGCAGGTCCATTTCCACAGAGTTGGCTGCTGGAAGATGCATGAAGTCAAGGCTTGTCTTTGGGACAGTTTCTGACAGCGTCTCAGAGACAGAACGGGACTCTTGTGAGGGTTTTGGCATGGAAATGTATTTATTATCTATGTCAACCCTTAGGTCTGTTGTTTCTGCAGTATGTCTTGAAACTAACACCTGTTGTATTCACAGGAAAGAGAAGCACAGTGAAGACAGGGTGTCTGCTGTTGAGACATCTCAAGCAGGTTCAGGTGAAAGTAGCACTGATGCAGTACAAGCTACTGTGCCCACACCCCAGGGGTGCGTGTTTTTGAAGCACAACAGGCTGGCATTTTGCCACTGGGCCAGTGTACTGAAGCAACGTGAGTGTTCCACAGTGTGCGAGTCAAAAGCATGTGGTGCAAGGGGTTGCAACGTCAATGCTGAGACACCCAGTGATCCAAGGTTCGAAAGGGTTACCACTCGACCCTTTGCCCAGGTGCAGGTAGAGTACTCTGAGCCGAGGCCAGAGGCCAGCCTGGGGGGTGCGTGTTCACACATTGGGTGGAGTCTGTTGCTCAAGGAGCACAGTGAAGCAGTTTCACTGCTTGAAGAGTGGGTGGTGGAGATGGGAAACAGGTTCTCTACCACAGTGGGCTGGTTTCAAGCCACAAGTGGCAAGGAGTTCCGCAGGTCCTTGCTGACAGTTTTCTTCCAGGAGAGGGAAGAAGAGCACAGAGTGACTAACTCAGTTACTTCACAGGTACGCAGTTTTGCGGCGCGTCGGAATAGGATGCGTGGTGAAGCCGCTGAGGCCGTGTTCTCTGTTGCATCACTCCCCGGTCAGGTGTGGGAGGCGCCACAAAAGGCTGCAAGTGTTCTGTTGCATGACAAGGAGCCCAAGGTACAATTCTTGTGTGATTCTGGTTCTCAAGCGGTGGTCTGCGCACCACGCACCGAACGCAAAGAATGTGGGTTCGAATCCAGGTTGAATGGGTCTGTCAATGCCGAGGGAGATCAATCCTGAATTCCAGTCAGCAGGAGTGCTGAGTTCTGTGAGCAGAATGAATGGGAACGCATTCCTGGAACTGCTGCTGTTCTTTCAGGTGTTCAGGGTGGTTCTGACACTGCAAGACAGGCAGCTACGCCATCCGTGGATGGTGAGGATCCGAGTAGTGGATCTGCCCCGGGAGGGGGTATTGCTGTGGTTTTTGC
This sequence comes from Darevskia mixta, assembly GCA_034641385.1. Lineage (NCBI taxonomy): Eukaryota > Metazoa > Chordata > Lepidosauria > Squamata > Lacertidae > Darevskia > Darevskia mixta. The sequence goes on from JAWWNH010000076.1 coordinate 859,708, forward strand.
ACCTGCTAGTGGCTCGGGCAGTGTTTCCGGCCATGTTCAGGGAGCAACGCAGCTAGGGGCGACTCCGAGGAGTGCACCCAAATCTCTTATGCCAAGGGCTAAGAGGCACGCCATGCGTGGCAACTCTTCTCTGGTAGAGCCTGATCAAGGTCTCGATCTGGAGCAAGAGGGGGGTTCTTCAGCGATAAGGCAGCAGAGGTCCCGAAGTGCGCCGTCATCCTTAGGTAAGTCAGCTAGGGTGCAAGGGCGTAGCAGGCCAGTAGGTGACATGCCTGATGTCAAGGACGTGCAGGCGGGTTCCAGAGCTGGAACTGAGGGGGAACAGACAGTGGGGTCAGAGCGGTTCGCGCGAGCCACTGAAGAGTTTCTGCCCAAAGGGTTCACAGTCACAAGCGTGCGTGTTTGTCTGGCGCAGTGTGAACCAGAGAGCCTTGAGGAGGTTCGAAGGGTACCTCAAGGAGGATCCCAGGAATGGCAGCGTGCCATGGTAGAGCAGGTAAGCTCAGTAGAGCAGGTCAGCTCAGTAAGGTCTTTGGGTGTGTCCACGGCGCTACCAGTAGGTAGCATAGCGTTAAGCAGTCGTAGGATGTACAAACCCAAGACGGCAGCAACTTGTGAGTTGCGGTGCAGGGCTAGGTCAGTAGCCACAGGGTTCGCTCAGGTGAAGGTGGTCCATTGCTTTGAGGCAAAGGACGGACTCATTCTTGGATGCAGAACCACGCGCATGCTGTTAGATGACGCGACTCGAAGGAGTTTCGAGGTAAACCACTTTGGTTTGGGTAGCTGTTTGGATTCCGACCTGGAGCAGGAGTTGTACGAGGTACCTCCGCCAGGGTTCGAGAACAACAGGCAAGGTCAAGTGAGGAAGTTGCACAAGTCAGTCTGTGATTTGAAGGAGTCAGTCACAGATTGGACCTCATGTGTGCAGGATGCTGTGGTACAGCAAGATTTCAGCAAGAGTCATGCTGATAGCTGCTTGTCTCTGACAGGAGTAGGTCAAGAGCAGGAGCTAGTTTTCCTTTCAGGAGAGGACCTGGCAGAGACCAGGGAACAGGTGCAACGGTTCACAGAGGAGCTTGGTCAGTGTTTGAAGCTCAGGAACGTAGGCCCTGTTGGTGTTCACCTAGAAGTGCAGGTAGTCAGAGCTGAAGAAGACAGTAGTTTCTTGCTCAGTCAGACAGGTGAGATAGTGCAGTTGTTGAGGGTGTTCAAGATGTCTGAATGTGTTAGTGACAGAACATTCAGGGAGACTGATCTGGTTAAAGACAGTAAAACCGGAGAACGCTCTGGATTCCAGAGCTCCGAAGTGTTTCAGTCAGGGAAGCGATTGTTTCTTTCCCAGACGAGCAGAACTGACACAGAGGCTGCTGTGCATTTGCTCGGCAAGAAGGCTGTAGAGCCTAGTAGTGGATATGCCGAGAATGGCATTCAGGAAGTGCAGAAGACACAGGAGTTTAGCCTGAGGTTGTCGGATGCCGGTGAGCCCCAGCTCACGTGCTGGTGCGACAGCAGTTGGCCGCATGCCAAGGACAAGAAATCTGTGTCTGGAATAGTTGCGTGGATGTTTGGAGGAGCTCTGTTCGGTGGACTGGAGTCCCAGAACCAGAGCCTCATTGCTCATTCCTCTGCAGAAGCCAAGTACATTGCATTGTCAGGGCTTTGTAGGGAACTGGAGCACTATAGGTGTTTGGTCCAAGAGATCTGCCGTAAGTGGTACCTACCCGTCGCTGTTTGGGAGGACAACCAACTTTGTTTGGTGTTGGCAGAGTCTGGACAGGTCAAAGTCAGACTCAAACGCCTAGACGTTCTTTTTCAAGACGTGTGTCGTGGGATTCAGGCAGGTTTGGTAAAACTGGGGTACAGTTCAAGCCAGTGGAATCCAGCAGAAAAGTTCCATCAGTATGAGGAATTTTGCAGTGGTATGTATGTGACGTAAGGAGTTATTTACGTTTCCCCTGTGGTGCAGGACGAGAGGGGGTGTGAGGTTTTTGAGCTTTAACAAAGCTTGGTCTGTCGCCCTTCCCCACAGGGATGACATCACGTCCGGGGCTTATCTATGTTCCCGTCATGTGATGTTTGTATCAGTGTATATATATGATATTTGTATCGGACTGCGTAGCAGTTTCGTCCTATGGCTGGGTCACATCTGTCTGGGCACAAAGCCCTTAAACATAATAAATCTTAATAATCAGCCGGACTGTGCTGTGATTTATTACCAAGGACTCATTATTCTTCTTCCGTTTGCCAAGACGCTCTGCTATGCTTTGAAGAAGGAGAGGAAAGGCTTTGAAAGCAGTGTCCATCGCAGAGAAAGCGTGTGGGCGAGGAATAACGCAACGAAGGTACAGGCTGTGGGTGTTGGGAGTTTCTTAACTCACACCTCAGCCAGTTGCGTTTGATTTCGGCGGACAAGATCGTACTTGGATACATTTCAGGCAACAGGTAACTCAGGGAAATACATTTAAACACATTTTATCTCGATACATTTCAGGCAGATACATTTCAGGCACTGTGTTGCAGGGATACAATTACATGTCAGGTACTGCATTATACAATTTGGCAGACATTAATCCAAGGATTTAAAAGGGAATACGCGCTTCTACGGCGTTGACATTTCAGGAGAGAAGGGAGGGGGGATATGAGCAAGGGGGACATGAGGAAGGTCAGGGTTCAAGGAAGGACAATGTCAGGGCGTTTCTCCTAGGAAAATGCATGTGAGAGGGGGCTTGAGGGCTTCCTGGTGCTTAGATAAGGAGTTTCTTGACAGCGGAGTGGCTTATGCAGCTTATGCAGATCAGCTTATGTAAATGGCTGCAGGGAGGGTGAAAACGGAAGGTGATAATGAGTTGGAATGTGCTTGTCTTTGGAGGACAAGAGGGAGGGTTGAGGGGTCATTCTGGGGTCTCTCTACCAGTTCCTGTGTCCAATATGGAGTCCCCTGTGCCAACCCTCAAACCCCGTGTCAACCTTCAAGCCTGCAATCCTTTATTAGAAATGACAGCTGTCAGATTTCTCATAACACCACCCCGCCTTGTCGGCTAAAAACGGAGGATATTAATGTATATTTAAATGAACACGTCTTTGCTAGCACAAATTATTACAAAGTAGATATAACTACACAATGACCATGCTATTATTTCCGCATTCACGTGTTCACAGAAGCAAGCAAAGAGCCATTATGCAGGCCATCTCTTCCCATGCTTTGAATTTGCTTCGCCCCACAAATAACCCAGAGATGCATTTTAAATAAAAGGACACATTCTACTCATGTAAAAACACGCTGATTCCTGGACTGTCCGTGGGCCGGATTGAGAAGGCGATTGGGCCGCATCCGGCCCACGGGCCGGTAGGGTCTCAGCCTGTGTACCAGATGGAGCTGGTAGACAGCCGCCCTGGACACAGAATTAACCTGTGCCTCCATGGACAGCTGTGAGTCCAAAATGACTCCCAGGCTGCGTACCTGGTCCTTCAGGGGCACAGTTACCCCATTCAGGACCAGAAGGCACTCTGTGTCCTCACACACCATGCTTTTTCTGGATTGACCTAACCACCACTTGTACACTGCCGCTAGGAAACAGTAATGATAGTATGCAGCTGCTGGTTGCAGGTTCAGGATTGTTCACACTCACTGGCATCAGCTCTCTAGGAAAAGGAATAGGAATAATTTATTGGCCAAGTACATTTTCCAACATACTTGGAATTTTGCTTTGGCTACATTGCAATGTACCGGTAAATGCCTGATGTAGACGCTCCTCAGTTCTGCTATCTGGATCCTTTCAGAGGTAACCAATGTGGTCTCTCTAGTCTAGATGTTTCCATACTACAACTCCCATCATCCATGACCATTGGCCATGCTGGCTGGGGTTGATGGCGGCTTGGAATCCAACAACATCTGCAGGGTACTGTGTTGGCTACGCCTTTTACCTTGTGATGCTATGGACTTAAACTGAGACATTTAAAGAATGAGTCCTAGAGTAGAATAGATTTGCCTTCCATAGAAAGCCTGAGCTTTCTGGATTGGGATATCTTTTGTATTGAGAAAAGACGTTGACTTGCCAACTGAATCTGGCCACCAGCCGTGCTGGCTGGGTTGATGAGGGTTAATTTATTTATGAAAAATGCTTGTATGCCACTATATCATAAAAATGAGATTAAACCATGCAATAAAAGCAACAAAGAGTTAAAAACAAGGATCAATAAACTGCCAAACAGCTCATTTCAGTAGCACACAAACTGACCCCTTATAGGTGTTGCAAGCTCTTGATAAGCACCACAGATGTGAGAACCTTCTCACCTCCTATCTACTGCTGCTGCTCTTACTGTATTGTTTCAGGGGCAGACCATAGCTCAGTTGTTACAGTATCTGATTTTCACCTAGAAAGCCCCAGGTTTCAGGGGAGGTAAATGAAAAAGGATTGGATTTAGACCTCCTCTTTTGGCTCCATAGAAGCTAGAGCTGTGCACAGAGTTTCCTCTTTATATTGTCATTAGCCCTTGGGCTCCGGTAACTTGCAAAGTATTTTGCAGGAGACAGAAGCGCTTGTGCGGAAGGGTTGGCCATCTGTTCCCAGCCATTTACAGAAAAGCCATTTCAGTTTAGTTTTGTGCAATGGCAAGTTCTATAGTGTAATGACTCAACACGCTAGACACACACTCACAGAAGGATAAATAGAGAGAATACTTGGAAAATATTTTGATGATTTATTTACAGTATTTACATATAAATCAAAACAAAATAAAAAAAAAAAATTCCTTCCAGTAGCACCTTAGAGACCAACTAAGTTTGTTCTTGGTATGAGCTTTCGTGTGCATGCACACTTCTTCAGATACACTGAAACAGAAGTCACCAGACCCTGATATATAGTGAGAGGGTGGGGAGGGGTATTACTCAGAGGGGTGGTGGAAATGGGTGAAAGGTTGATAGCTGTGGTAAACCTGTTGACGACTGTTAACGGCTGCAATTAGTCTTACAGGAAAAAGCGAGGGGTGAGAAGGTTAAAAAAGCTTTGTCATGTATAATGAGATAAGAATCCAATGTCTTTGTTCAGACCAGGTCTCTCCATGGTTTTAAGCTTGGTGATGAGTTGCAATTCAGCAACTTCTCTTTCCAGTCTATTTCTGAAATTCCTTTGCAATAAGACAGCTACTTTGAGATCTTGTATAGAGTGTCCTGGGAGATTGAAGTGCTCTCCTACTGGTTTCTCTGTCTTGTGATTCCTGATGTCAGATTTATGTCCATTTATCCTTTGGCGTAGGGTTTGGCCTGTTTGTCCAATATAGAGAGCTGAAGGGCACTGTTGGCATTTGATGGCATACACAATGTTAGATGATGAGCAATTAAATAGTCCTGAGATGGTATGTTTGATGTTGTTGGGGCCAGTAATGGTGTTGTCCGGGTGTATGTGGCAGCAAAGTTGGCATCTGGGTTTATTGCAGGCTCTGGTGCCAGTGTCTGTGTTTAGTCTGGTTGTAGTATTGTTGTGGGTGAGGAGTTGTTTAAGATTGGGTGGCTGTCTGTAGGCGATGAAAGGTCTTCCTCCCAGAGCTTGAGAAAGAGAACTGTCATGGTCTAGGAGAGGTTGTAAATCTCTGATGATCCGTTGTACTGTTTTAACTTGGGAGCTGTATGTGATTACTAGTGGTGTTCTGCTGTTTTCTTTTTTGGGTCTGTCTTGCAGCAAGTTCTCTCTGGGTATCAGTCTGGCTCTGTTGATCTGTTGTTTAACTTCATCCGGTGGGTATTTTAGTTCTAAAAAGGTTTGCTGTAGATCGCTTAGGTGAGAGTCTCTGTCTGTAGAGTTGGAACAGATGCGGCTGTAACGTAGGGCCTGGCTATATACAATGGATTGTTTGGTATGTTTGGGATGGTAGCTAGAAGCATGTAGATATGTCTGTCGGTCAGTAGGTTTACGGTATAAGGTGGTGTCTATGCGCCCATCCTGTATTTTTATAGTAGTGTCCAAAAAATGTATTTCTTGCATAGATTGGTTCATAGTTAGGTTGATGGTGGGGTGAAAGTCATTGAATTTCTGGTGGAAGGTGTCCAGGGTCTGTTGACCATGTGTCCAGATAATAAAAATATCATCAATGAATCGCAGGTACAAGAGAGGTTTGAGTGGATAGGAGTTTAGGAAGCGTTGTTCTAAATCTGCCATGAAGATGTTGGCATACTGTGGGGCCATGCGGGTGCCCATTGCTGTGCCACTGATCTGGAGGAACAGGTCATCACCAAATTTGAAGTTGTTGTGTGTAAGGACAAAATGGCAGAGTTTGGTAGCAAAGTCCGCTGTGGTTCTATCTGAAATGGTGTTCCTTATAGCTTGTAAACCATCGTTGTGTGGGATGTTGGTATACAGAGATTCCACATCCATCGTGGCTAATATAGTATTGTTAGGAAGATTATTTAAAGATTGTATTTTCCTCAGGAAATCTGTGGTGTCACGTACGTAGCTGGGAGCACTGATGGCATATGGTTTCAGAACAGAGTCCATATAACCGGAGACACCCACTGTGATAGTGCCAATACCTGAGATGATGGGGCGTCCTGGATTTCCTGGTTTGTGTATTTTAGGTAGTAGATAGAAAGTTCCTGGTCGAGGTTCTGCTGGTGTGTTTGTGAGGATCTGTTCTTGGATGTGTGGGGGTAGCTCCTTAACAATCTTGTTCAGTTCTTTTTTGTATTCTTGTGTGGGGTCTGAGTCCAATTTTATGTAAAAGGCGGTATTGGAAAGTTGTCTGTGAGCCTCCTGGATGTAATCGGTTTTGTTCATGATGACGACAGCTCCACCTTTGTCCGCCTCTTTGATTATAATGTCTGGGTTGTTCCTAAGATTATCTATTGCTCTCCTTTCAGCATGGTTTAGATTTTGTTGTAAGCGATGGTGTTTTCTGGTCACATCTGTTTGGATTCTGTGGCGGAAGCAATCGATGTACAGATCAAGTGTGGTATTGCGTCCATCAGGAGGGGTCCATGTGGAGTCCCTTTTCGTGTAACATTTTTTCGGTGGTAGTTGGTGGTCACTGTTCTGTTGGGAGGGTGGTTGTTGTTCCCCAGTAGGTTGAGAGTTGTTGTGTTGTGAAGATGTTGTTTGTTCTGCTTTGTCTTGTTGTGTGTGTTGAAAATACTCCTTCAGGCGTAAACGGCGGAAAAATGCTTCCAAGTCCCCACAGAACTGAATCATGTGTGGGGATTTGGCAGGGCAGAATGATAGTCCACCCCTGACTCAGCCCAGCTGAGGAATCGGTCCTTTCACGTGGACTATCATTCTGCCCTGCCAAATCCCCACACATGATTCAGTTCTGTGGGGACTTGGAAGCATTTTTCCGCCGTTTACGGAAAAGACCAACACGGCTATCTACCTTTTACATATAAATCAGATAGCTGTGCTCCACACATTGAAGAGTCTAGTCCAACGGCATATAGAATGTCAACATACAGCTGTTACTTGTAGTTCCTTTGGGTGCTGTAACAGCTGTATGTTGACATTCTATATGCCTATATATTTTACAAAAAGTAAATAAAGGTTTAACCCACAGTGCCACCCGCGTCCCATCGGTTGGCACCGTATTGCTATCCAAAATGCTATCCCTGTCTGCATTTCTTCTCTCCCTTCTGCCATGGCATACCATAGTGCTAGTGTGTGTCTCAGCCTCACATCATTGGCAGGCCTCTTGGGGGCCACATGCAAATACACTTTTTACACACGTTACTTTTAGGACAACTGTGAGCATTAGTGAACACTGGCACCAGCATTCTAACATATGCAGACACCAAGCATAATATTGGCCTACGGATCTTTAAGTGACAGTCAACATTACACAACATTGTGTGTCTATTTATGTATTTATGTATGAGCTTATAGCTGCAATAAAGTTATCTATCTATCTAATCCCAGACCCACGGCAACCCTAGATAAAAACTTCCCCAAAACAGTGCAACCTCGCGCCCATTATCTACTCAGGAGTAATTCCTATTGAGTTCAATAAGTGGAATCTAGGAATTGCAGCCTTTTATTCCCACCTAGAAAAATAAAAGCAAGAACTCGACGTTCCAGTCAAGGTCAGGAATGAAAGGGGGGGGGGAGCGAGAGAACCAGGGGGGGAAAGCAATTTTAGTACAAGGTAGAACCTTTATTACAACTTTTTCATTGATAGGTATACAACATCTGAGAGACACATACGGGGAGAGGGGGGGGGGAAAGGTAATATTGTTATAAAATGTCAAATTTATTGCTACATTACTGTTATATACAGGACAGTTCTCAAAATTCTACTTTTAAAAAAGTTAAGGATTATTTAAAAATCCTATATAATAATCTTGCTATGTCCCTGCGTCCACTTTCTGTGTGTCACGGAAGTGCGTTCACAGAGGGGACGCAGGGATTGGACAGCAGAGACCACTTCCGCCGCTGCCTTTACTAGAGGCTCCCGCTGCCGCCATTACTGCTTACAAGGCCAAGCGCGGGGGCAGGGGCGCGAAGCGCCCCTGCCCCCGCCGCCGGCCACCTCCGCCGCCTTGGCCGCTGCTCCCCCCGCCCCCGGAAAAAAAGAAGCGCCCCTGCCCCCGCCGCTGGCCACCTCCGCCGCCGCTCCCCCCGCCCCCGGAAAAAAAAGAAGAAGGGGGAGGGAGCCCCTCTCCACCCCCCAGCAGCGGACAAAGCAAAGAGCGGGGGCGCCGCTGCCCCCAGCCTCCTCCTGCCGCCCTTCCGTTGTTGGAGCGGAGGGGCGACAATGCCGCGCGCTCTCCTCTCCCTCAGCCCGTCCTTCCTTTTATTTCTTCCTCCTCCTCCCCTCTTCGCTCTCCGACGCTCCGTCGCCTGCCGCCCGTGTCCTTCCTGCGCGCCCGCCTTGGCGGGGAGGGGAAGGAGGGACGGACGGAGCGGCCCAGCAGGGAAGGAGGGCTACTGCGCGCCCTGGCCGGGAGAAGGCGAGCCGGCCGCGCGGACCTTTCGGCAGCGTGGGAGGACAGGAGGACACTCTAGCCCTGTCCTCTCGATGCCTAGGCGGACACAGCGGGCGCGAGAGGGAGAGAGCTGCGGTTGCTTCCTGCCCGCTGTTTTGCTGCTGTTGCCGGTCGCGCTGTCGTGGCAGGCCGTCTGCCTCGCCGGGAGGCCAGCCACCCTCTCAGCCCTCGCGAGGGGTGTCCATGGGGGAGAGAGGCGGCGGCGGGGAGGGAGGCAGGCGGGAGCAGGCGCCCCTTCGCGGCCTCTGTCTTTCAGCCTTTCTCTCTCTCCCTCCGGCCGCCTCAGCCTCTTCCAGCCGCCTCTGTCGCCGGCCCCAGCTCCGGGGCTGCCCTCGCTGTGAAGTAATTGGGAAGTGGGGGGGGGAGGGGTGTGTGTGTGAGAGAGAGGGAGAGAGAGAGAGGCGAGCTGTGTGTGGAGGTGGGGGGGGGGGAGGGAGGGAGAGGCGAAGGAAGCGCCTCGGGTCCCCGTCGCCGCCTCTAACGGACCACGGCTCCTTAAAAACCAACACTTTTCCTCCTCGGAGGAAGGTTTCGCTTCTTCCATTTGCTGCCGCTCCTTCTTTCTTGCTCCTTTCCCTTCCTCGCGCTTTTGTCCTCAGAGCAACCCTGTGAGGTAGGTTAGGGTGACCGAGAGAGGGACTTAGGGGCGGCGTCGGGGCCGGAGAGCTTTCTAGCGCCTGTTTTTGTAACAGGCTTAATTTACTAGTTCCAAATAATCCAGCCAGCTGGTTTTTTTTCTTGACACTTGTATAAAATTATTATTATTATTTTTAAAAAAATGAACACAATCCATATCTTGAGGCACTCGGAAACACAATTTTAACCTCCGTGCTCCCCCCACCCCCACCCCCAATCCCAGAAATGTGTGATTCTGTTCAAAAATGTGGGTTCCCTCCCCTCTATTCTGTGGTGCCCTTCCCCACCCAACCAAATACTCTTTTTCTTTTCCATTTTCCTCCTCTTCCTCCTTTATTTTTAAACGGGGGTTAGGCATATATATATATTTATACAATATATATATCTTTCAAAACTATAATGTGTATCTGATTTAATAACAAGGATTCGCAGCCAATTACGTACAGCTGGATTTTACAATGTAGGCAGCAAAAGGAGAAAAAATAAAAATAAAAAAACACCCCATAGCCAACTCCCCCCTCCTCCCCAAATCCAAACACCAGTTAGGCACGACTTAACACCCCCTTGTCCATTGAAAGCAAAAAAAAAAGAGAGACGTTCGTCGAGTCCGTTCGTTTCCCATTAAGACTTAAGTCATGGCTAACTGTACCTGGATCGGGGCCGCTCACCCCTCCCGCCCCGCCCCCCATGAAAAAGCAAGGATCCATTTTTATATTTTTATATATATATATAAAAAATCCCCAATAGCAACAAAGAGAGAAAGAGAGAGAGCCCCGAAAACAATCTAAAGAGGCTGAAAAGGATACACAACCTCGCCCACCCCACCTAAAAAAATATAGCTTAACGGGAATCATGGTACAATTTGTTCTCTGCAGTGCGTGAACCCCTTTTTTTAAACAAAAAGTTAAAGTTTTCCCACGGTTGCTGTTTCTCCAAAGACACTCCCCACCCACCACAAAAAAGGGGTTCCCCCCCTCCTGTTTGTTTCGTTTTGCTGGTTGTCCCTTTCTTAAATTTCCTAAACCCCGCAACAAAAATAAATATCCCAAGATCCATTTGGGACATATCTATATTACAAACTTTAAGAAGGAAAGAAAGAAAGAAATAAAACAGTTTCAAACCCGTTTTAAGCTATCGTAGCGACCTAATTGCAGGGGGGGGGCGTCTGGGGGTTGCAAGGAGCGGGGATGGGGGGGGCTGAGCCGGTGGTGCTGGTTCCCTGGGCAAAGGATCCCTCGCGAAAACGGCAGGATTCCTTTTAGATAGTTAAAACTTGGAGATGCCCAAGGTTATCCTGTCCGCTCCGCATCCTCTGCTCCTGCAAAGTCACCTTGACCCGGGACGACCCCAGAGAACATCCCCCCTCCCCCCAAAAAACCTTCCGGTTTGGCGCAGAATCGCCAACCGCGGGAACAGATCTGCAAGGGGAGAGGAATCAAGCCAGGCGACGGGTGGGGGAAAAGGGGCCGTGGCCGAGCCACGGGCGGCACCCACGCCGCCAAAAGGGTGCCCTGTTCCCACGCTACACAACGACCTTCCCCCGTCTCTGCTAGTCAAGCGCCCCCCTCCCCCTGGGATGCCACGCTCAGCTTCTCTGCCATCGGAGGAGTGCGCGTGTGTGTGTGTTTCTAGAGGGGTTTGCCCAAAGTCAACTTTCCGGGATATTCGAAACCTCTGAGTTTGCAGCCACCCAAAGATCTGTCGCCCCCCCAACCCCTGGAGGGCAAACTTGGGAGGACGAAGCCTGGACGAAATACCAGGACAAGTCGACGCGCCCTCCCGAGACCACGGCGGCGATCTCCTCTCACCGGCACGGGTGCGGCCTTCTCCGGAGGGGCGCGGAGTTGCTTTCTGTCCGCAAGTGGAGTCGGAAGCTCGCGAAATGAGCTCGCGAAATGCAAAGCGGGTCCATCTTCGGTAGGAAGTCCTGCGCGTGGCCTGGGGAGGGGCGTGCCTCCGGCTTAGAAACCCACCCCAAAATCTCGCCATCTCGTCTTGTCCTCGACGCGGCTCGTTTGTTCTTCGTTCTGCCTCCAGCAGTTCTTTTGATTAAAACAAAAAACAAAATCGCTCCCAGGTTCAGGTTACGTTCAGGTTACGTTCTGAGACGAGAGAGGAGAGAGAGAAGCGGTGGGGAGGAGGAGGAGAAACTCCGGACGTTCGGGTCTGGCCAGAGCCACCTGCAACCCCAACCCCAACCCCGACCCGACCCAAGGAGCATCCGAGGGAGAGAGGCGAGGCAGAGAGAGGGATATAAGGATTGCACAAAGCGCGAGAGGGTCGGCACCCGGGCGCCCGGCCCCCTTCCCACCTCAAAGCTGCAAGCCCCACCGCTGCACCCCGCTTTTATGGGCGACCCTCTCTGCACGGACTGCGGACCAGAGCGCGAGGGGGTGGAGGAGAAGAGAAGCGACGCAAAACCTCGAGGCCAGAGCAAAGGGTGGAAGGGAGAGAGGCAGAGATACTCGAGAGAGCGCAGAGGGGAGGTGCGCGCAAGACTTCGGGGTGGGGTGGCGGCGCCGTACCTCGTACTTGCTGCTCCAAGCCTAAAATGACTTGCACCGCCTGCTGGAGGATGAGCTTGGTCTGCGCTTTGTCTGTTTTTAAGTGAATTTGGCACATGCGTCCCAGCTCTTTAAAGGCCTCGTTAATGTCCCGGACTCATTATTGGCCATGCGCCTCTCCCGGTCCCTCAGGTCCTTGTCTTCCACCGAGAGCGCCTCATCTGTACTGCTGGGTTCACACAGCACCACGGGGGTTAGTCTGGGGAGCGGCGGAGGGACTCCGCGGGGAGGGCGGGGGCAGGGGGCGGTGCCAAGGTGGGCAGCGGGGAAAAACGTCCACGCCAGCGGCGAGCCAAGGCGGCACGGCACAACTGGCGACGGAGGAGGAGGAGAGCCCTTTCGTTCCACCTCAGAGACAAGGAGCTGCCGAACGCTTCGGAGGCCGGGCGCGCCGTTTTGCGACACGGGCAAAATCAAACTGAAAAACCAGGTTGCCCCCCCCCCCCCTATCCTCCGGGGCGATACAGGCGCTGTATTTTGACACCGTGGAATCGTAGAGGCAGAAGGGACCTCCCCCAGCGGTCTTCCAGTCCTACCTGCCTGCCAACTGTCTGGCCAGAGTGGGGCATGCTCTGGTTATCTCCCGCTTGGACTACTGCCATGCGCTCTCTGTGGGGCTCCCTTTGAAGGTGACCCGGAAACTGCAACTAATCCAGAATGCGGCAGCCAGACTGGGGACTGGGAGCGGCCTCCGAGACCATATAACATTGGTCCTGAGAGAACTACATTGGCTCCCAGTACGTTTCCGAGCACAATTGGTGCTGACCTTGAAAGCCCTAAATGACCCAGTATACCTGAAGGAGCGTCTTCACCCCCATCATTCAGCCCGGACACCGGGGTCCATCTCTGAGGGCCTTCTGGCGGTTCCCTCCCTGCGAGAAGTGAGGCTACAGGGAACCGGGCAGAGGGCCTTCTCGGTAGTGGCGCCCGCCCTGTGGAACACCCTCCCATCAGATGTCAAGGAAATAAACAACTATCTGATTTTTAGAAGACATCTGAAGGCAGCCCTGTTTAGGGAAGCTTTTAATGTTTGATTGATTATTGTATTTTAATATTTTGTTGGAAGCCGCCCAGAGTGGCTGGGGAAACCCAGCCAGATGGGCAGGGTATAAATAATAAATTATTATTATTATTATTATTATTATTATTATTATTATTATATAACCCCCTAGCAATGCTGAGATCTCGGCTCAAGCACCAGGGACAGTTGGGCATAAATCTGACATCAGGAATCACAAGACAGAGAAACCAGTAGGAGAACACTTCAATCTCCCAGGACACTCTGTACAAGATCTCAAAGTACAGTGGTACCTCGACTAGCGAATAACTCGCCCAACGTATTTTTCGCCTAACGAAGGATCGTGGCGGCCGCGCGATAACGAATTTTTTCGCCTTCCAAATGGAAGCCGAGGGTTTTTTTTTTTTTGTACAGGCCACATGGAAGGGGAGAGAAGGCGGGACTTCGCTCCAGCAGCCATTTTGGTTGGAGCGGAGCCCGGAGCAGCTGGAGGCTGCTGCTTCTCCTCCTTGCAAAGATGGCGGCGCTTTGAATTTTGGCACGGGTTTTTTTTTCTTCGGGTCGTTTTGGCCCAGCGCGGCTTTTTGCCGCGTCGGGGGTGCTCCGCGCGGCTTTCTGCCGCCTCAGGGAAGCCCCCCGCACCATTTTTTCCTTGCCGGGTGAACCCGGCAAGGCTTTTGATTTTCGCGCCGAAATGGCGCAGCGCGGCTCTTTGCCGCGTCGGGGGTGCCCCGCGCGGCTTTTTGCAGCGTCGGAGAGGCCCCCCGCACCATTTCGGAGCTGCCTGCAAGAGGAGGAGAGCTGCGGGAGCCTGGCCACCCACCTCGAAAGGGTAAGTGACCCCCGATTTCTCTTCCCATAGGAGCGCATTAATCCGTTTTTAATGCATTCCTATGGGAAATCGCGTTTCGACTAACGTATTTTTCGCGTAACAAATGCCCATTCGGAACGCATTAAATTCGTTAGTTGAGGTTCCACTGTAGCTGTTTTATTGCAAAGGATTTTCAGAAATAGACTGGAAAGAGAAGTTGCTGAATTGCAACTCATTACCAAGCTTAAAACCATGGAGAGACCTGGTCTGAACAGAGACATTGGATTCTTATCTCATTATACATGACAAAGCTATTTTTAACCTTCTCACCCCTTGCTTTTTCCTGTAAGACCAATTGCAGTCCTTAACAGTCGTCAACAGGTTTACCTCACCTATCAATCACCCATCTCCCACCACCCTTCTGAGTAATACCCCTCCCACCCTCTCCCTATATATCAGGGTCTGGTGACTTCTGTTTCAGTGTATCTGAAGAAGTGTGTATGCACACGAAAGCTCATACCCAGAACAAACTTAGTTGGTCTCTAAGGTGCTACTGGTAGGAGTTTTATTATTTTTTACTTTGTTTTGCAAAACGTCAGATTTTTGGTGAAATTGTGACCCGCCGGTCAGGGATTTTTTCAAAAAAATATTTTTCCGCAGGTTAAGTAGTCAAGGCCTGATTCTTTGGAATATGATAAAAATTGGTTCTGTTTCCACCGCCAAAGCCTTCTAGGGAGTATTTGGAACATTTTGGGACCATTTTTGAGTGAATTGCAAAACGTCAGATTTTTGGTGAAATTGTGACCCGCCGGTCAGGGATTTTTTCAAAAAAATATTTTTCCTCAGGTTAAGTTGTCAAAGCCTGATTTTTAGGAATATGATAAAAATTGGTTCTGTTTCCACCGCCAAAACCTTCTAGGGAGTATTTGGAACATTTTGGGACCATTTTTGAGTGAATTGCAAAACGTCAGATTTTTGGTGAAATTGTGACCCGCCGGTCAGGGATTTTTTCAAAAAAATATTTTTCCGCAAGTTAAGTTGTCAAAGCCTGATTTTAAAGAATGTGATAAAAATTGGTTCTGTTTCCACCGCCAAAGCTTTCTAGGGAGTATTTGGAACATTTTGGGACCATTTTTGAGTGAATTGCAAAACGTCAGATTTTTTGGTGAAATTGTGACCCGCCGGTCAGGGGTTTTTTCAAAAAAATATTTTTCCGCAGGTTAAGTAATCGAGGCCTGATTCTTTGGAATATGATAAAAATTGGTTCTGTTTCCACCGCCAAAACCTTCTAGGGAGTATTTGGAACATTTTGGGACCATTTTTGAGTGAATTGCAAAACGTCAGATTTTTTGGTGAAATTGTGACCCGCCGGTCAGGGGTTTTTTCAAAAAAATATTTTCCCGCAGGTTAAATTGTCAAAGCCTGATTTTTAGGAATATGATAAAAATTGGTTCTGTTTCCACCGCCAAAGCCTTCTAGGGAGTATTTGGAACATTCTGGCACCATTTTTGTGTGAATTGCAAAATGTCAGATTTTTGGTGAAATTGTGACCCGCCGGTCAGGGATTTTTTCAAAAAAATATTTTTCTGCAGGTTAAATTGTCAAAGCCTGATTTTTAGGAATATGATAAAAATTGGTTCTGTTTCGGACTTCCGGTCTAGCGCTTTTGCCGGTCGGCTGGGCTCTCGTCGCGTGCGGCGGGGACCGGCTGAAAACGGACTGGGGGCATCGTTCCTGCGAAACGTGCCCCCCTAAAACTTCAGGCAGGGCGGCCTGAAGACGTGGGGAGTCGGCGGGTGCTCGAACGAGCTCCCCCCCCTTCGGAAGACCCGAGTTAGGGTCCCAGAAGGGGAGAGCGGGTTGAGCTCGGAGCGCTGAGATTCCATTGATCGTCCGTCATCAGCGAAGTGGCAAAGCGGGCTGCAAAAAGCGCTGGATTCCTCCTTCAAATTGAAACAAGGAATCGTGAGTACTAAGATTTGGATCAATCTGGGACTTAATTCGGCCACGGAAGAGGTTCAAAAAGGTCTACCTCTTCCTTTTCCGTGTAAATAAAGCAACGTTAAAGACTGTAAACAGCAGAGCGGTTTGGACTATTTAAAGAGCGCTCGGCAAAGCTGTAATTTGACAGATATTTGACAGATATACCCCCGGGCTCATAGGGGCGGAGGGGGTGAAATTATTATTATAAATCAATTTACCCTGCATGTTTGGAAGATTTCAAGTTCCCCTGCCACCCTCAGGACTTGGATTCCGGGTCAGTGCGGGGAGAAGAAACAGAGCAGCCATTTGAACTGTAAAGGATCTGACAGCTCTGTGGACTCTCTTGATATTAAGTTATATTTGAAACTGCTACAGAAGCCCAAAGTATCTCAAAGAGTTAGGACTATTAATAATGTATCTTTTGCACCCTAGCCTGTAAGACTGTTTGACTGGCTACAATAGCAATCCCTCAGAAGTTGTAGTTCTCAGGCTTGAACAAAGAGACTCTGTAAAACAATAGACTGTTTAAGCTCCAACTTCCTGTGTTTACATTCCTGCATTCCTCTCCAGCTAAGCTCCCAGCAGTCAGGGCATTGTTGACGGGAGTAACCTTGAACTGTCAACAGATGACTAGCTCAGCTGGTGCAAGGGCTAAAGGGCCAAAAGAAGAAAAAAAAGAGAGAAAATAAGAGATTCCAAAGACGAGAGAAGGGATTCTAAAGCTCAGGAAGAAGTGATGCAGCAGGTGTTACAATCCCTGGACTCTTTAAGAAAAGATCTAAATGAAAGAATTGACACCTTGAGCAGCAAAATAGATGACATCACTGTAATTAAAAAAGACCTAGAAGAGGCCAAAGAAAAAGTTGCTAAAGTGGAAAATAAGGTGGATGCCCTGGAACACTCTCAAGATAAATATCAAAGAGAAACGCAGATCTCTCTGGCCTTTATTCAGATGAAGCAGCGGGAGGCCAACCTGAAAATAAGGAATTTGCCAGAGGGAGAACAAGAAAATCTCAAGAGCTACTTGGTGGAGACCTTTGCAGACTTCTGGGAAATTGATGATGTAGAACTGGACACAAAAATTGTGAAGGCCTACCGATTTGGAACAAGAGATAAGAACTCTACAGCAACAGGTGACTGTATAATTGAATTCCAATCTAAACAACAGAGAGACGAAATCTTAAACCTTCACTACGCCAAAAATCTGATTGTCAACAAACAACAGGTGGTCCTTTTTAAGGATATCCCCAAGTACTTTTTGGACAGAAGGAACAACTATACAGAACTGTCACGTACCCTCAGGAGGAAAAGAATTAATTTTAGGTGGGAATTCCCAGAAGGCCTCTCGTTCAGATACAAAGAAAGGAAAGTAAGGATCAAATCGCCAGAGGAACAAAAGAAATTTGTGGACAAGCATACAGAGCTCTTTACAGAAGCACCAGCAGGAGCAGCCGCAAGCTCACCATTGACATCTCAGGAGCCAAAAGGAGCGGAAGGAGGAGTGGCATAAAGAACAATGGCCCTAAGAGTATTAACATGGAATGTGAGGGGCTTAAACATTCCAGAAAAAAGACACAAGGTGTTTCATGTTTTAAATAAGCAGAATTTGGACTTGATATGTTTACAAGAAACACATGTGGTTCGGATACACAGAAGAGTCTTACAAAATAGAAAATTGGGTCAAGAATTTGTGTCATCAGCAAAAGTTAAAAAAAGAGGGATTGTGTTATATGCCAAAGAAAAATGGAATCCAAAACAACTCTTTAAGGATCAGGATGGAAGATACATTGCAATTGAAATCACAGTGCAAGGCGAAAAATTCTTAGTTCTGGGAATTTATGCACCAAATGGAGGGAAAACTGAATTTTTTAAAGAAATCCACGATAAGTTGCTGGACTATATGGATTATAAAATGATTGTTATGGGTGACTTGAACGCAGTAGCATCCACACTGATGGACAGATCGCAAAGAACAAAATGGTCCAATGATGGAAGATTACCTAAGACTTTTTTTTGAGATGGTAGATAACTTAGACTGGGTGGATGCATGGAGGCTAAAGAACCCTATGGACACTGAACCAACATTTCATTCAGAGGCGACGAAATCGTGGAGCAGATTAGATCAAATCTGGATATCCAGGGAACTGTCACCTAGGATATCCAGAGCAGAAATTCATCCAAGAACTTGCTCTGATCATAACCCGGTGCAATTGGATTTAAAAATTAATATACAAGGAAACTTCCGATGGAGAATGGACGATTCGCTGTTCAGGAATCAGAAAATATGTGAGAAGGCCCAGAAGACACTGAAGGATTTCTTTGAAACAAATCTCAATATAACAATGGAAAAAAGAGTCATCTGGGACACCAGTAAGGCGGTAATGAGAGGATTCCTGATACAACAGAAAGCAATAAGGAAAAGGCTTCAGAATCAAAGAAAAGAAGATATTCTGCAACAATTAAAGGAAAAAGAGAAGAAGTTGAGAGGTAATCCTAAAAATTTGGATGTACAAAAAGCAATCAAGAAATTACAGACGGAATACTCCCAACTAATTAACCAAGAAATTGAGTGGAAAATCAAAATGTTGAAACAAAAGACCTTTGAATCGGCAAATAAATGTGGTAAATTGCTTGCATGGCAATTGAAGCAGAGGTCAAAACAAAATACAATAACGAATATCAAAGTGAATGGCAAGAATATTACAAAGCCTGCGGAGATCCGGAAGAACTTTGAGTATTTTTATAAACAGTTGTACAGAGAAGAAAATTTGAACAAAGATAAAATAGAGCAATTTATAAAGGAGAAAGGACTGCATAAAATCCCAGATGAAGAGAAACACACGCTTAATTGCCAAATTACTACTAATGAAATAGAGTCTGCAATAGACAATATGAAATTAGACAAGGCCCCAGGACCTGATGGACTTTCAGCAAAATACTATAAAACACTCAAAAACTGGTTAATTCAACCTATGATGGAAGTATGTAATGATATCCTACGGGGAAGGAAGGCTCCAGATTCATGGAAAGAGGCCTATATAACTTTGATACCTAAATCTGATACAGACAGATCTCAAATGAAGAATTACCGACCCATCTCACTTTTGAATGTGGACTATAAAATCTTTGCAAATATTATGGCCAACAGGCTTAAAGGACTATTGATGAAGATTATCCATAAAGACCAACCAGGGTTTCTGCCCCAAAGACAATTAAATGGAAATATCCGAAATGTTGTGGATATTCTAGAAAGATTAGAACAAAAAAAGGATTGTAAAGCAGTTCTAATGTTCATTGATGCAGAGAAGGCCTTTGATAATGTTTCATGGAACTTTATGAAAGAGAATTTTCGAAAAATGGAGGTGGGAGGCCCCTTTATGAATGGATTGGAAGCTATATATTCGGAACAAAAGGCCAAGATAATAGTCAACAATATAATTTCAGAAGGCCTCAAAATAGAGAAAGGAACAAGACAAGGATGTCCTCTTTCCCCATTACTTTTCATAACGGTCCTGGAGGTCCTTTTGAACATGATTAGAGAAGACTGTGATATACAGGGCGTAAGCGTGGGGAAGAAACAATATAAAGTAAAAGCCTTTGCAGATGATGTAGTATTAACTCTTCAAGAACCGGAATCCAGTGCAGTAAAGGCACTGGAAGTAATTCAAGAATTTGGACAAGTGGCAGGATTCAAGTTAAATAAGACCAAGACGAAATTATTGGGTAAAAACTTGACACTGGAAGAAAAACCATCTATTGAGGAAAAAAACAGGACTTGGTTTCGCTAAAAAGGTGAAATATCTAGGGGTGAATTTAACATCCAAAAACCAGAATCTATTCAAAGACAATTATGAAAAAGTTTGGAAGGAAGTTAAGAAAGACTTGGAAATTTGGAATAATCTAAAGTTGTCTTTGCTAGGACGTATAGCTGTAATTAAAATGAATGTACTACCAAAACTGTTATTTTTGTTTCAGTCACTACCGATTATTGATAAGATGGAGCCATTCAAAAACTGGCAGAAGGACTTATCTAAATTTGTCTGGCAGGGGAAAAAACCTAGGATCAAATACAAGATTTTAACAGATGATAAAAAGAGAGGAGGATTCTCTCTGCCAGATCTAAACATATACTTTGAAGCAGCCGCATTCTGCTGGTTGAAAGAATGGTTCCTGTTGGAGAATGCTGATGTGCTGGACTTGGAAGGTAGTGACAATGTATTTGGATGGCATGCATATTTGTGGTACGATAAAATAAAGAGTCATAAAGGATTCAAGTCACATATAATTAGGAAATCTTTGTATAGAGTCTGGTACAAATACAAGGACTTGTTAGAGAAGAAAACACCTAACTGGATTTCACCTTTGGAGGCCAAGGCCCAAAGAAGAACGAATATGGAAGGGAATTTCCCCAAATATAGAGACATTATAATACAGGAAGGAGACAGTGTCAAGTTGAAACCCTTTGAACAGCTGAAAGAACAGGTAGCTAATTGGCTACAATAACATCAAATCAATGAGTTATTTAAACAAGATAAAAAACTTGGTTTTCAGACAGAAAAATCAAGATTGGAAACAGAACTGCTGGAACCTAAAACCAAAAATTTGTCTAGAATGTATAACCTGCTGCTGGAATGGCATACACAAGATGAACTGGTGAAATCTGCTATGATAGATTGGGCACAAGATGTAGGACACAATATAATGATGGCTGACTGGGAGAGATTGTGGAGAAGTGGGATTAATTTCACTGCTTGTAATTTGTTAAAAGAAAACATTATGAAAATGATATATAGATGGTATCTAACCCCAGTTAAGCTAGCAAAAATCTATCATTTGCAGGATAATAAGTGCTGGAAGTGTGAGAAATCAGATGGAACGTTTTATCATATGTGGTGGTCATGCCCGAGGGTTAAGGCCTTCTGGGATTTGATATATAATGAGTTGAAAAGAGTGTTTAAAAACACATTTGTTAAGAAACCAGAGGCCTTTCTCTTGGGAATGATACACCACGAACTACCTAAAGAAGATCACACCTTATTCATGTATGCCACAGCAGCAGCAAGGATTTTGATTGCAAAATACTGGAAGACAAAAGATTTACCAACTGTGGAAGAATGGCAGCTGAAAATGATTGACTATATGGAGCTCGCAGAACTGACCGCAAGAATCCGAGACCAGAGGGAAGAAGCAGTGGAAAGTGATTGGAGTAAATTCAGGGAATATATGAAAAAATATCTTAAAATCTAGAACGTTTAATTATTAGATGCTTGCTGAGTTGGAATAATAGTTTATAGATTGTATAAAGGATTGGAAAGATAAAAATTGTGTTGTAAAATAGAACAATGATAGAGGTTAAATAAAAGAGTAAGAAATTAGGGATGATTAGGAAATATGTTAAGATGCTAGAATTAGAATTAAGGAAATAGGATTATGATAAATATAAGATAATAATTTGAAGATAATAAGAAGTAGGATATTGTGTATAAGGAATAATAATTATATTAGAAATTGAATAGAAGTTGCTAAAATGATTTAACAATGCAACGTTAATGGGAAGAAGAGGGGGAAGTCGATTAGATAATGTTGAAGAAATATGAATATTAGGAAATAATAATATTAATTGTTTTCTTTTTTCTTCGTAGGGGTGGGTGGGTGGGTCCTTGATTATTTATTTTGTGTATGTACATGTTTGTTTTTGTTTTTCTTATGTTTGTGTGAAAAACCCTAATAAAAATTATCTTTAAAAAAAAAAAAATGGTTCTGTTTCCACCGCCAAAGCTTTCTAGGGAGTATTTGCTACATTTTGGCACCATTTTTGAGTGAATTGTAAAACGTCAGATTTTTGTTGAGATTGTGACCTGCCGGTCAGGGATTTTTTCAAAAAAACATTTTTCCGCAGGTTAAGTAATCGAGGCCTGATTCTTTGGAATATAATAAAAATTGGTTCTGTTTCCACCGCCAAAGCCTTCTAGGGAGTATTTGGAACATTTTGGGACCATTTTTGAGTGAATTGCAAAACGTCAGATTTTTGGTGAAATTGTGACCCGCCGGTCAGGATTTTTTCAAAAAAATATTTTTCCGCAGGTTAAGTAGTCAAGGCCTGATTCTTTGGAATATAATAAAAATTGGTTCTGTTTCCACCGCCAAAGCCTTCTAGGGAGTATTTGGAACATTTTGGGACCATTTTTGAGTGAATTGCAAAACGTCAGATTTTTGGTGAAATTGTGACCCGCTGGTCAGGGATTTTTTCAAAAAATATTTTTCCGCAGGTTAAGTTGTCAAAGCCTGATTTTTAGGAATATGATAAAAATTGGTTCTGTTTCCACCGCCAAAGCTTTCTAGGGAGTATTTGCTACGTTTTGGCACCATTTTTGAGTGAATTGTAAAACGTCAGATTTTTGTTGAGATTGTGACCTGCCGGTCAGGGGTTTTTTCAAAAAAACATTTTTCCGCAGGTTAAGTAATCGAGGCCTGATTCTTTGGAATATAATAAAAATTGGTTCTGTTTCCACCGCCAAAGCCTTCTAGGGAGTATTTGGAACATTTTGGGACCATTTTTGAGTGAATTGCAAAACGTCTGATTTTTGGTGAAATTGTGACCCGCCGGTCAGGGATTTTTTCAAAAAAATATTTTTCCGCAGGTTAAGTAGTCAAGGCCTGATTCTTTGGAATATAATAAAAATTGGTTCTGTTTCCACCGCCAAAGCCTTCTAGGGAGTATTTGGAACATTTTGGGACCATTTTTGAGTGAATTGCAAAACGTCTGATTTTTGGTGAAATTGTGACCCGCCGGTCAGGGATTTTTTCAAAAAAATATTT